>CM069454.1:64369577-64403432 GCA_035610835.1 Ophiura sarsii
GACGTTCACATCCTGTAGTATTAAAAATACACATGCTTTTGATGTATTCGGTCGATATCTATTGTAATCCATTAGGGTCGCAACAAAAATAAATACCTGTATACAGTAACGCACGACAACTCTGGGGACGAGATTCGCGGAGTTTAAAACTGTGTTTTGTTAAACACGCTGTTTAAAAGATAAACTCGCGTTTAAGTTAGGCACACGCTTAGTTAGACACGTTTTTAAGCTAAAACCGTGTTTAGTACGAGAATACAGTCCTTTTATGTTCATTGCTTAGGCCAAAAAAATAAAGTTTTTTTGTTGTCATACATGGTGTTTTTTCATTAGGTGTGTTTGGTACATTAAATACTTTGCTTGATCTAAATTTGACAAAAACCTGATCTTTGTTTATAACTTTTCATGTTCACTGCTAAGGCCTAAAAAATAAATTGCTTGGTTGTCCTACGTGGGTTTTTTTCATTGGGTGTGTTTGGTAAATTGAATTCTTGCTTGATCTTAATTTGACAAAAACCTGATCTTTGTTTAGCAACTTTTTATGTTCATTGCTTTGCCTAAAATTAATTGTTTTGTTATTCTTCATGTTTTTTTTTGTATTTTTCATTAGGAGTTGCATATGGTGAAATTGAATACTTTTGTTCCATCTGTTCTGCCCATTCACAAATCTATTTTGGTTAGAATTATCATTGTGCTCTTGCATTTTACCTCTCTTTCCCCATATGTGATTCCTCACTCTCCCTTTTATTGAAACATAGCCATTTTCGTAATTCGCAAGAGAACTAATGTGTTTACACATTAGGCCAGGATACATCACATACCAGAGTCTGGCATCTCATGACCACAGCTTGCACCCGGGGGGGGGGGGGGGGGGCACTCAACTTTTTTGGGGGTAGGGGTGTGCCGTAGGGGGTCTCAAAAAGGGGGGGGGGCTACAGAACTGAACTGAGTGGATTTTATGACGAAAAATAGGGTCTTGGGAACTGATTTTTTCAAAAAAGTAGGTCTTGAGAACTGGCCTATAGTTCGAAAATTGGGCTTTTGGAACGCAAAATTTCATGATTTTTGAATTTTCAATAGAATTGGGGTCCTAAGAACTGATGCAGGATCAAAAGGGGGGGTCATAAGAGCTAGCAGCAGAGGGTGAAAAGGGGGTCTTCAGCGCAGCACATACCTATACCCTTTTCCAATGTCAGTGCCCCCCCCCCCCCCCGGGAGCTTGCAAAGTTGAACACTTCCCGGTATTAGTAAGGCGCATATATACTGTGCAATTTCTTTGTTTACAGCAAGAATAAGAGCACGTCAGCTTAGTAACGGCAAAAGGCCGATTATGTGTGACAAGCGTATCGCACACCTGACATATAATGCGAAATGCGTAGCAACAACGTAGCAGTAGCAACAGTAGAAAAAACACACACAAATTTCACGAAATTTGACCATAAATTATATATAAAAATCAAACATAAAGTGGTTCATCGCTGGACCTTATACAGACATTACACAGAGAAATTTAAGTAAATTGAAGAGTGGAAAGGGTGTAAACAAGATTTGTACAAGATTTGGCGATTCCATATTATTATAGAGATATTTTGTTCTCATTGTTATGTTATCAGGTTTACATCTTTCCCAGATGATCTGACACCATGCTACGCCGTATTCAACCACAGTTGTATAGCGATAACTATTCAGAGACAATAAGGCTTCAGGTGGCTACTTTGTCTGCACTTTCAAACCATTCTGAAGACGAAGAACTCCGCCGCGGGTAATGTTAGCAGATGTTTGGGTTTTAAACTATTACCAGAACATTATGGAGAGCACAACAGTCGATATGAAAATACAAATACCCATTCCTATCGTTTTATTTAAATTTGAATCTTTTATCGAAGCAAATGTCACTAAGTATGAGCATTATTGCCCTCAATATTGTATGTGTGATCTAGGATACTCAGAAATTGTCACCACCTGTCACAATAGCACTGCATGTAAATCCCTCATAATGTATCCACATGCACTGAAGTATTTGTATCTTGCACACTGTGGTCTACACACTATTAAGTCTAATGCTTTCACAATGTTTGCGCAAGAGACTAGTGGGATTGTAGCGATATTTCTTCAATACAATAACCTGTCTCTCATTGAGTCTGGTGCATTTAAAGGTCTTGGATCACTTGCATATTTAAATCTAGCTCACAACATGTTCGCTTCGATAGATGCAAATGTATTTGTAGGACTTCACTGTCTGAAATTGAAATATTAGCTTGTTGTGGCTTAGTAACTGGTCTGTCTTTTAGTATAATTGATCTGTCTCATAATCAATTATCATACTTATCCATTTATGCACTAGAACCAATTCTCTCTGGCGGTTGGACCTATCTCACAATCAAATAACACATTTATCTGCCATTGTATTGACAAGATCGACTTTCTTGCAATTGGACGTCTCTAACAACCAAATATCACATTTGTCTGCTAATGAATTGGCAGGATTAAATGTGACTCATAGTATGGAGTTGATTCTGTCCTCACAATCAAATATCAATGTTACCTGCTAATGCATTGATAGGACTGAGGGTGGTTATTGAATTTGGTACTTAGTCACAATCAAGTATCACAGATGACAGCAATGCATGGACAGGACTGAATATTTTGTATATGGAACTTAATCACAATCAAATAGCACAGATAACTGCAAATGCATGGGCAGGAGTAAACATAATGATGTTTTTGTATTTGTCGCATAATCAGATATCACATTTATCTGCAAATGCATTCACAGGACTGAGCAGAACAGAATTTTTAAGCCTGGATCATAATCAGATATCACAGGTATCAGCTGATGCATTTGCAGGACTCGATAGCCTCGGGCTTTTAGACCTGTCTCAAAATCAAATAG
This sequence comes from Ophiura sarsii, assembly GCA_035610835.1. Lineage (NCBI taxonomy): Eukaryota > Metazoa > Echinodermata > Ophiuroidea > Amphilepidida > Ophiuridae > Ophiura > Ophiura sarsii. The sequence continues at coordinate 64,372,468 of CM069454.1, forward strand.
CACATCTATCTGCACAATTATTCTCAAACCTCAATTCTCTAATATCACTACTCCTTAATAACAATCACGTAACTCACATTCCTCCTAACATATTAGATGAAATGCCTCAACTTAGAATTCTCGCACTACAACACAACCATATTAAACACTTGCCTGTTATATTTGAAATTACATGTAATCTTGTCTATTTGAATGCATCTGCAACAATATTGACACGATAGCACCAAATGTGTTTACAAATTGTACACAGCTTTCATTTGTTGACTTAAGTGGCAATACATTAAACTGGGTAAACAGAGAATCATTTGTTGGACTAACTGCAGAAATACAGGTTGAAAATCATGACACCTGCTGTTTTATTGAAACACAAAACTGTACATCTAAAAACGCACGGTCACCATTCCTTACATGTGATAGGTTATTAGCTTATAGTTTTCTGCAAGTAGTTATGTGGATTATTGCTATTGGAGCAATTATTGGCAATGTTGGTGTCATTTGTCATCGTTATAAACAATTGACGAGAACAGTAACAGTACAACTCCTATTGATTGTTAACGTGTCAGTTTCAGATCTTCTCATGGGTATTTATCTATTGATGCTGACTTCGGTTGATTTGTATTATACAGAATACTTCCCATCTCATTCCGATGGGTGGCACCACAGTATTCTGTGTAAAGCAGCTGGCACATGTGCAGTCTTATCTAGCGAAGCCTCTGTTTTCTTTATAACATTGATCAGCATTGATAGATATTTTGGAATAAAATTCCCCTTCAGTATCAGACGTTTGAGTTCAAAAACTGCAAATATTGTAATCATTATATTGTGGACAGTCGCACTTGGAATTAGCCTTGGTACATTTACATTATCACAAACAGGTTCCAACATGTCATATGATGTCCCAGAGGTGTGTATTAGTCTACCAATCTCTAGAAATCCTATTTATACAACACATACTTTCAATAAACCCGTCTGGGGCATTCCTCTTATTTTCGGTGAAAATACGCAGCAAGCAGCGAGCCTGGATGAAGAAAACCCGAAATACATGCTACACTACACAGACATCCAAGTACTTGACAGTGAACCAAGCATGTATTTTTCAATCACAATATTCATAGGTCTTAATCTCCTTTGCTTTCTTATCATCACATTCTGTTATCTGTCCATCTTTATGGAAGCAAGACAAAGCGCACATAGAACTGGTCGCAACGGACGTGAAGAGGAGCTTCGCATGGCTAAGAAGATGTCCGCTATTGTCCTTACAGATCTGTGCTGTTGGATGCCCATCATCATACTGTCCATCCTTGTACAGGCAAAAGTTGTTACTATTCACCCTATTGCTTACACATGGATAGCATCATTTGTACTACCCATCAACTCTGCCATCAATCCCTTTCTATACACCCTGGTAACAGTCATATCTGATTGGCTCGAGAAGCGAAATCAACCTGCTAATGCTGACATACCCATGGTCACGAGACCAATTCACAATTAGGTCACCTTCCATTAGTTACCATAAAACAGCAGCTAAAAACTGTGACCAAGATGATGACATAAACAAAGGCGGCAACACTGCCTGACTTAAGGTCTATCAAATATTCGAATATAGATAGTGGAGTACCGATTTTAAGGTCCAACTGGAACTAATTGATGTAATGCTTCTTTAATCCCATAATTTATGAAGCTGTACATATGTATGTATTGCATGTTTGTGAAAGATAATGACTTTGATGATTATGATGATGGAGTATTACCGGTATGGTAATGATTGTTTGTTTTACTGATAGGTTAGATTTCAGCCATGTAATATTATACAAATATTTACTGCTCTTGAGGGATCTGGTGGAATCTATTGGGCCCCGAGGTGAACTGGAGACCGTGGGGTACTATTTTCTCGAGACCGAAGGTCGAGGGAAAATAGTACCCCACGGTCTCCAGTTCACCGAGGGGCCAAATAGATTCCACCAGATCCCGAATAAAGAGCAGAAAATATTTGTTTTATATCCTTCATCAATATATTTCTTGTTCATTAATTTGTTAGAAGTAGACTCAAGACTGAGCTAAGCCTAGGCCTTACTAGGCTAACACTAAGCTTTGTACATTTTAGCCTGGGCCTAGGGCATAGGCAACGAGAAATATAAAAAAAGAATTTTACTCACTACCTGGCACTAGTACTGTAGTTGCAATATGTTTCAAAGTCAAAAGTTAACTGTACAAAAGTTTCAAAAAGTTCCAACTCACGAACTGTTCAATTCAAATTTCATTCGGTTACGGGCACCGGCATACAACTTGGAAAGCAACATGTCGAGTATGCCTACGGCGTTTTCCAATAAAGTGTAATCGGCGTTGGTTTCCTTGCAAAATTCGCGAAAAACTGACACCCCATATTTTATTTGTTTATAGTGTTCTCGCTGTCTGCGCTGTCAATTGATCCTCATTTACACGCCGAAACCGTGGAGTTTCACCAGCCGCCGCCATTGTTGAAACTGTTGTTGTCTGTTTACGTTTTAAGGCTTGTCAATCCTAAAGTCAACTGTCCTAATATTAACATAAAGAGAACTTTGACACGTAAATCGAGGTCATAGGGTAATAGTAGACTATTTCATTCTCCAAATAGTACCTCTCTCCCTCGTCAATAGCATTTTTGGTCTTTCTTGCCTAATGGTGAGACTATTTTTGATCATGTGACACACTTTTAACCAATTAATGAACAGGAATATATTGATGAAGGATATAATTTTTATTATATCATGATAGGCTTGATTTCAACCATGTGATAGATATTACTATTATTATGGCTGGAAAAGAATAATGTGATATCATGATAAAAAAAATTATGAAATGCCTTTTGCTTGTGCAATAGTTAAACTATATCACTCGGTCCAATTTGGATTATTCCATTACACTCGGCTTCGCCTCGTACAATGGAAACATCCAAATTTGACTTTGTGATATAGTTTGTACTATCATACTCTCGGACATTCAATATTTGTATACTATCACATGTCTGAAAATTGATTGTCTCATCATTATATAAAACGAATAATCTGTGCCTTTTGTTTGTGCAATAGTAAAATATATACAGTATCACTTGTTCCAATTTGGACTATTCCATAATTACACTCGGCTTTGCCTCGTGAGAAGTCCAAATTTAACTTGGTGATATAGTACTATCTCACTCCAAGATGCATTATTTGGATAGTATTACATAGCCTGAAAATAATTGTGTAATATCAATAAACAAAATAAATATTCGTTTGTGAAATAGCAAGACTGTAATCACTCATTCCAATTTGGATTGCTCCATTTCATTCGAGGGAAAGTCCAAATTTGACTGTGTGATATAGTTTTCACTATCACATTATCAGGCAGTCAATATCTGTCTTCCTGAGATAACTCCTAATAATCCTGTATATCGTCACTGTCCTATCAAAACCTTGAATCTCCATCCGGCCCTTCACCATGTATACAGTAATACTTCCTATGTATAACTATTGGGTAGTCTGCTTTAAACATATTCAAGGGCCAAAACACTTATGAAAACCTTACAAGTGCTCTTGCCCCTGAATATGTATAAAGCAACACTTCCTATGCATAACAATTGTGCAGTTTAATACATGCTGAGGGACCAGAAAAATATATGTTTTAACAGAATAGCGATAATATACACAATGCTCATTGTTTGTTTAAAGTATTTTGAATTGTTTCTGGAATGTAACTTTTATCAGCCAGTTAGCTGAATGTTGATTTGCTAATAAATACCACATATAACACATGGTATAATTCTGTTTGATTGGTGAACATTGTCTCACGTGTCTAAAACCTGTTTAACCTACAATGAGGCCACATTGAGACCTACATGACCTAATCAATGTATCGATTCCCTGATGAATGGACAAACATCACATGAGGGTGTCCATAGGGTCAATGGGTTGACATACAATGAGGCCACATTGGGACCTATACAACCTAATCAATGTATCGATTCCCTGATGAATGGACAAACATCACATGAGGGTGTCCTCGTGTAAAAGCATGCGAGGTCAACTTTGCATCAAAGGCTGTGAAACGGACATCTGTGGTGCGCAACACGTAAGATCAATCTAACGCTCTGATTGGTTCCCGAAGTTTTCAAGCATATGAGTGAGCTGATCGAAATACGCTATTGTGTCTGACTATAGCCAGGAGGCTATATGTGCATTAAGTCTATTCCAACGATGTTGGATGCAGCATCACTTTCCAAAAAAGTAAGTGCAGTTTTTGACGTATATAGTGATCACACTTGTGCAGAGATAATTACTGCACATATGTGATCACTTTAAACTTATTTCAATGCATTCCTCATGTTGATTCCAAATATGGCAATAATTTTGACATTTTTGAAACATTTTGTGAAGTTTTGGAATGTCGTCTGCAGACGCCTGGAAAGCGTTAAGTTCAAGTCAGGTCAAGTCAAGTCATTGACATGAGTCTTTGCAACACTGCCATTGTCACTGTATACTTCTTATTTAAGTCCCAGTAAATAAACCTTACCCTTTTGGAAGACCGCTAGCTACAAGATCCACATGAGCATTCTGAAAAACAAATTCAAACAGAAAATAAAGAAAATAGAATCATATTACATTTTTAGGTATTAAAAGATGATTTATAATTTAGTTATTACAAAAAAAGGACTTCATTGTTATTGGTCAAAAATGGTCTTAAGATATTTAATTTTTATAATTTAATATATAACATTGTTGTATAAGTCATGTTCGAATAAAAAAGAATAAAAACAAAATATTGAAAGGCCAATTGTTGGGCAATTCATTATTAATTAGTCACTTAATTAATTAATTAAGCCTTTTGCTTTAAAACATATCAAACCTCACTGTCAAAATTGATGAGCCTTGTTCAAAACTTAGACAATTATTTTCTTGAGATAGACCTTGACAGTTTGGAAAGGTTTCTGAAAATCTGTTTTGTATAATGGTAAAATATGTTTACAGGTTGCCGTTTGTGGCAATTTGCCCTGACTGTTTATTGGTCTAGATTTCATCACAAGTGGCTCTGACTTCATCTTTTCTCTTCTCTTTTTTTTTACGAGACCTGGACGTAAATCTAAAAAGACTAAAAAGCAATAGAATCTACTCTTCGTTCTTACCACCATGATTGGACTGAGACCTGCTGCTAAATATAATATCTCATTTACTCTAAGATGTCTGTATTTGACACACCTATCTGTGTGGGGTCACAGAAAACAGATTGGACACAATTTTAGTTGAAGCTACTAAATTCATGAAAACTGGACCGGCTGGCGACGGGAGTCGAACCTGGGTCCAATCCCTTCATCACCCTACACTGATACATACAGCCTCAGCCAATCACATGTGACCATCCAGCACAAAGGGGCCGTAAAGTCGGCAGAGCATGTTCTGAGATATGGCCCAATAAACATAAACAATAGGAAACAAAGGAATTTCCAACTGATGTATGGATTTTGAACTACCGTTGGTAACAAGCAATATGGACATGTACACATTATTGTAAACCTGATTTTAAGGAGAACTTTGCCAGTTCAATACCTCAAAAAATGTTTTTACCGACTTAACATCTCATTTGATGTGGATGGTCACATACACTCATAATGAAATTGGTTACAGTGACCACAGACCAGGGAGAGCGACTGCATAGAGACAGTTGTTGGTTGATAGTTGATCTACATCTAAGTGTTTCTAGAACTTGGACTCTTAACACTTTCCACACAGCTATTGGTTTTACCATATACAAGACAGATTTTCAGAAACTTTTCCAGACTTTCAAGGTCTATCTCAAGAATTACTGAACCAATACTAGGCATCTTTGTACTTATTTTAATGCATTTCTCATATTAATTCCAAATATGATAATGAAATTTAATCATCTTGAAATTGTTTAAAAATTTAGTGAATTTTTGGAATGTTGTCTGCCGCATGGAACCAATACTAGGCATGTTTGTACTTATTACCCGATGCATTTCTCATGGCAATTCCAAATATGGTTGTAAAATTAAGTTATTTTGACATTTTTGAAACATTTGGTGACATTTTGGAATGTCATCTGCAGACGCCTGCTGTGTGGAAAGTGTTAAGATAAAAATGGGAGAAACTATAGGCTCTGCAGCAGAGCTATCTCTAGGTGCACTCACTCTGATCCTTAAGGGAGCGATCACTATTTATGCCAGGGGGACGGAGGAAATCAGGGAAGGACACACATTTTTTTAGACATGAGGGGGGACGCGAATGTTTTTCTTGAACAGACAACAACTTTTCACATATGGCACTGGGGGGGGGGGGGGGGGGGGACATGAAATTTGTTTGTGTTCAAGAAGAGGGTGATGAAAAAATTGCACCCCTAAAAACAAAATCCTCTGCCCCCCCCCCCCCCCACCTTAAATAGTGATCGCTCCCTTATTGAAACTTACCATTTGTCCATTACATTCATTCTCTGGATGCGCAGACGATGCATCCTTTTCACACGCATCCCTTGAGGCCATTTCTTCGCAAGCATCCTTTGACCGGTCCCTTGCAACGGTCATTGTCAGGGCCATCTGTAACGGATGTCTCCAATTCACAGGACACTCTGCAACAGAATGGTGCTGAACAACCCATACATAGACACAACCACCAGATGAAATGCTGACTACTGGAGATGCGTTCTGGGAGGCATACTGATGTGTCGTATTTTCACTGTGGGGGTTATCCTTGTCTTTAGTGTGAATTCTGTTGGTTTCCCTTGATGCATTTGTGCACTCACCAGACTCGCTCCCAGGTACTGTCCCAATACCACACTTTAAATCTGACTTAACTTTTTGCCGTGCATTGTGGGATATATGTTTACTTTCTCCACCATCATCATGTACGTTTACCTTGACACCAGGCTTCTTATCGCCACCTTCCCTTGGTACCTTGCACAAGTACTCAACACTGAATTGTTGTCTATTTGCTGCTAGTTTAAGTGTGGCACAATGATCTGTGGATGACAATTGTATTTCTCCGTCGGATAATCTTTTCATGTCGGCATCTTGCTGTGAAGCAGGCCAACTTACAGAGTGAATATCACTATAAATATGCTGAAATGAAAAGATAATTGATGTGAAATTAAAAAGATAAGTGGTTTATACAAAACAGAATCTTGACAAACCTACAGGTTTATGCTATTTTAATTACATCAAGAAAAATGCAAAAACATGCTGTCAGGTGTCGGATAAAATGCATCCAAACAAATAAGTCCTATTATTTATACATTAAGTTAATATGTACAATATACCTAAAGCAATTTTTCACATTTGGCCCATGCCTTATATCTTGATGTTGTTCTCTATATATTTGGGCTTTTATTGTACTCTAATGTCATTTTCATTGGCATTTTAACCCCTGCCCATTTGTGTTTCTTATAGTATAAATGTTTTTGAGTTGCAGTGAACCAATTGATTAACCTATCAGAGCTCTTGTAGGGAGAGAGTTACCAGTTTGATTTATAATCACTCAGTTTATTAAACCGTTTTAATGTCTGTTGGGCTTCTGTTCACATTTGCTCTTCATCATACAAAAAAAAAAAAAAAAAAAAAAGAGGTGGGTGCCTAACCCCTCTTTGCAACAGTTGGTACGATCTTGGTCAACCACAAACCTATGCTGACATAATTGAGGTTTAATGTTTTTCATTTCTTTCCTTATTTTGATTGGCCACTTATGACTATTCAAATAAAGGGGACAAAAAAAGTAAGTCCCCCCCTAAAATTTGATCATGTTTTTTTGCATAACTCTTCACATAATTAGACGTTTTGAGAGATTGAAACACTAATGAAAAGCAAAAACACATGGCTACCCATAGAAAGTTTCTCCATTTCAATATCATTATTACTTTTCCCAAAATAGTCACATTTCACAAAAATGATGTTTTCAAAAAAGTGGCACTTTTCAAGATTCTACATGAGTTTGTGTGAATAAATCCACACACAATAAGGTGTTTGAAAGATTGAAACATTTATGAAATGGGAAAATTATTGGCTACCCACACAGAGTTTTCCCTTTTCAATACCATGTTTACTGTTCCCAAAACAGTCACATTTCCTAAAATGATGTTTTCCGAAATGGGGCACTTTTCAACGATACAGGGAAGTTTATTGACATAAATTGGCTAGTCATGAATGAAATAAAATCATTTCATTTTTTAATTTCAAATGTGGACCAGCTAAAGAAAGAAAAGACTTTCTTTTAATTGAAAATAAAGACAATTCAAATTAATTTTAAACAGCACTGGAGACATTTTTGTAACTTTCTTGCAAAAGATTTTGAAAAGTGCCACTTTTTCTGAAAATATCATTTTAGGGAAATGTGAATGTTCTGGAAGGGGTAAACATGCTATTGATTGAAAAGATTTTTTTTGCAAAGGGTAGCCAAGCGTTTTTTCTTTTGATAAACGTTTCAATTTTTCAAAAATACATTTGTGTGTGGAGTTATGCAAACAAACGCAATCAAATTTTAGGGGGGGGGGGGGACTTACTTTGTTTTACCCTTTATTTATACCAATCAAAGACAATGTAAGAACATCTGTAGGGGTGACCATACGGGGTTTATAGTATACTTACTACTAAGGACTGTTGATCAATGATCTCATCACAGAGATACGGATGCACAGCAAACTGATTTCTGAATTCTAATGCCTGCAATACTTGTGCTTTGTATTCTGACAATGCATATCGACTTCTTTGCTGTATCCGTTGGTTACTGTGTAAGCTTAACGATGGAGGTGATGGGATGTGCCCTACAGAATCCGGTCTAGGAGCTTTCCAGAATGTAAAGCTGGCTCCACAAGGCGATAGGTGTAGCCTACTCCCATCACTGTACCTGTGAGATGAATTATAAACACAACACCAAAAGTAAGTCCCCCTCTCAACAGTTCGTCATAACATCGTAAGGTAAAACATTTTACCAATAAAAAAGGTCACGGGTTCGATTCCCGCACCGGCTCACGTCCTTGCTTTTTAAGTTGGGATATGAGTCGAGGCTTGTTTAATGTTTGTTTGAGTTGTGGAACTTGCGGTAGTTATCTGCCTCGCTGTTAAATTATTTAAATTGTTAAAGTTCCCTGTTGAATCGCCTATGCGATCCTCTATATGTTGGTATGTGATGCGTAACCCGTAGTCTCATCTTCGGATGTGGTGTTTGTATGTGTTTATAATGTTAGGGTTGCGAGTAAGCACCTTTAATGATCTCATATACCGTGTGTTGTTGTATTGTTTGTCAATTAGAATCCATGACTACTCTATATCACTACTACTATCTGGTCTGTACTCTGTTTATCGGAGACGGCCGGGTAGCTCAGTGGTTAGAGCATTCGACTTGTGTTCGAAAGGTCACGGGTTCGATTCCCGCACTGGCTCACGTCCTTGCTTTTTAAGTTGGGATATAAGTCGAGGCTTGTTTAATGTTTGTTTGAGTTGTGGAACTTGCGGTAGCCTCGCTGTTAAATTATTCAATAAAACTTAGTTAGAAATAATCCTATAACTGTTTCCTAAGTATTGTTTGAAAATGAAAGATGTCCATGACTTCATGGCTGAATGAGCTCCAATGGAAGACAAAACTGCCCTACTCAAAGTTAGTGGTCCAGTATTGCTGAATACTGGCACTCATAAAACATTGTCCAGTATTGCTCGATTGGAACAAAATAGTGTATTGTTCAATACTGGTGCATTTCAGTGTTCTAGTATTGGTCGATACTGTGGTAATATGTTTGTTTGTGTATCCGTAGTCTCTGGTCAGGAATTTCTTTATTGGATTGGAGCAAGTCAAGTCAATAAACCTTTTTTAAGCAGGTCAGATCAAAAACAAATCTCAATCCTTTAAAGCACCTCTTTCTATCAACACTTCTATAGTTCAATCAGTTCCAATTTGGCGAGAAATATGCATGGTTTTTATCTCTCCGCGCGCAAAAGTAATCCAAGCGTACTCCCGCGAACATGGCAAAACGCACGCAGTAATGGTCGCACGCACGGCATCAGGCATATGATGCACAGTGCGCTAGTTGCCTTCATGTGCGCCCACGTCCTTCTGTATTAATTCGCTGCCGTAATGCGGCTTTGCCAATTTGGAACTGATCAAACTATAACGCCCACTTATAAAATACACAGTATGTTTGAGTCCCAGAACTTTGCTATCTTAGGCCAAAAAAAAAAGAAGTTTGTCTCAGATGACCCGCGCGCATTCCCGAAACCGCCCGCGTAAGCTTTTTTTTTAGTGGATTTTTTTTTTTTTTTTTAATTTTTTTTTTCCCCCCAATTTTTTTCCAATTTTTTTTCCAATTTTTTTTCTTTTTCAATTTTCTCAAAAAAATCTTGCAAAATCCAACTTTTTGACCAAACAAATGACGATCAGGTCTAAATTGAAGAAAAAAAATCAAAAAAAAAATCCGCAGACCGCATTAGATTTTCAATCTCTCATGTCATCTGAGACAAACCTTCTTTTTTTTTTGGCCTTAGAAGATTTAGCTTCCCCTAATATTTACCTGATTTCTGTAGCATCATTAGAAAACATGACCATACTCTGAACTGACATGTTGATCAAATGTATCTTCACACGACTGCATGGGCTGACACATGCCCTAATAATAACAAATGTGAATAATATCAGATTTAGCATTTTATCGCACTTTATATAATTTGTATACACGTTACAAAGTTTTAAAAATATTGCATCATATATATTTACACAACTAGACACTATTTACAGGGTGAGTAAATATGACTATTTTGGTAAAGGGTGGATCAAAAAGTGTTGTCACTTCGCCCATGTTTCTGAAGATGGCCATACAATCTCAAAAACTACAGTAACATTCTCTTGAAGAAGAATCCCTTGACGTCTAGATAACCATCGTATACATGTAGTCATCCACTTCTCGAAACATGGGTGGGACTCCAAAGTAGGGATTGTCTCAACTCTGAATGTACAGCCATAAAATTAAAATATTATGTTAGTTACATAAGTGGAACTGTATCCCTGACAATGGCGGAGCTGTCCTCACATCAGCTGCAGAAAACCTGCTAAAATATACCTTTCTGGAGCCAACCCTCCAAAGACAGTACTGCACAAGGTGGAAGATAGGTCTGAAGACTGAAGAGTATGGTAAGGGGATTTTATACCTATTGTCCTCAGAAGGTTTAACTACGTACTGTAGACAAGAAACTACAACACACAGCAATTTCAACATTTTTATTTTAAATAACTTTATTGATATGTGGGATGAGCTGGTGTAGTCAAAGTATCACTGCCTGAGACACACAATGCAATAAATATGTTTTCTTCTATCAAGGTAACAATATTAAAACCATGCTTTAGTAAACATTACACCATGCTTTAGTAAAGAATACACCATGTTTTAGTATACAATAATACAATACACCATGCTTTAGTAAACAATACACCATGCTTAAGTAAACAATACACTCTGCTTTAGTATACAATACACCATGATTTAGTATACAATATTAGTAAATAATACACCATGCTTTTATTGCTTTATGCAATACACCATGCTTTAGTAAACAATATACCCATGCTTTAGTATACAATGCACCATGATTTAGTATACAATACACCATGCTTTAGTAAACAATACACCATGCTTTAGAAAACAATAAATATAAGCCAAACCTACGTAGGACAAGGATCTGGATCCGACCCACGATTTGAAAGGTTCGAGACCTTTCGAAAGGAGCACCTCTAGCCTTCCACAAATACACGGGCAAAACCATGAAACGAGCAAAACAAATATGGTCCAGACCCTTATCCCCCTACAATACAAAAAACCTGCCCCCCCCCCCCCCCCCCCCTTTCACTAAAACCCTGCCAGTCAGTCATCGGCCGAGTCCGGCTCAGATCCAAGCAGGCCAAACCAGGACTTATAATGCCTGAAAACGACCCAATCAACTCCTCCAGTATGGATAACTGGGTGGGTTGGGTGGGATTTTCACCATGCAACGTGACTACTTCCAACCAGACATTGACCAAACCCAATAAAACGCGCCACCCAATTGGACGAATATCGGGCATGAATATTAATATGGCCAATCATAAAATTTAAGATCTATAGAACACCAAGGCACACAGCTCAAAACCACTTGAGGTTGAGGATTATATGCCGTAAGGGGCCGAGGCAGGGCAATTTAGTGGCCAACCCCCTCCCCTCTGAAATATTCCAACCAAATGCAAAACATAGAAAGAAGTTTGCATTACTGTTTAGAATGATCAGATTCGTGTTTTTCAATAGGGATGAGTGTCACTTTTGAAACTGGACCCACGATCATTGAAATGACAATAACTCCGCTCAGCAACATCGTATCTCAGCGATCGAGGTGTCAAAATACGCAGAACAAAATTATGCACTTGGGCAATTCCATAGATTGGTGATATGACCTGAAAATTTAAAATTCAATTTGGATGCTTATTACCCATTTTGTTTTATTGTATACACTTGTAGGTATATGGGACAATCAAATGTTTGAATGATTTGTTTGTAAATTTCAAGAAATTATCGTCGTAAGTTGGAAAATGGTTTTTTCATAAAAATAAGTGAAAAATGTGTGTTCAGGTTATGTTGACCTCTTACATATTAATATTAACTGTAAATATAAATATTTGTTGATTTCTGAAATGCATAATACCTTAGTTTAAAGTTACCAACTATGAAAAATACCTATGCATTGACACAAGTTGGGAGGAATCTCCTGTGTGTCCGATGGTAATTGAAAATGTAACGTGAGTAACGATAAACATCAAATAGTTGTCCTACTCAATTGTTCTTTGCTTTTAAATTCTGCCAAATGGAATAATAATCATACTCCAGGTACTTAATTTGAAAACAGGAAATATAATGGGCTATGTGTAGTTTTATTAAAATGGCAGAGGTTTGAAAACTGTAACGTGAGTAACAATTGTAACATGAGTAACAAAATTGTAACGTGAGTAACGGCCTAAAATGCATTGTAGCAATAAGAAATGGATCTCTTTTTGCTTTTACTGCACTTAGTTTTATTCATTTATCAGTCTTATGTCAGTCTGGCACTTCCATCACTTCGTACGCAATATTTCCAGGGGTCATTGCGTGTCTTTCCAAGTTTTTCAACAAGTAAAACAGTAACTTTGTCCTCTGAAAGTCACTTTTGAAGGAAAATATTCAATTTTGTTGGTTACAAAGTGTTAAATATACATGCATAGCTTATGTACACAAATATTGTAGAGCATTTTCTGCATATTTCTTGCGTTCATCGTTCCTAAGTTCAAAAATATTGATTTTGCGCAAAGGTGCTGAATTCTGCAACCTTGCTAACTATGGTGTATTTCATCAATTATATGCAAATATTTTCACCTAACACTTGTTAAACATAATGTTAAGTTTCAAAAAAGAAAATAGCTCTCAAATTGTTTCTGTTTTAATGCAAAATGATACCATTTTCATCAAGATATTGTGGATGTAACAGGTAGAGAGTTTGCAAAATGTCCTGTGAACTTGTGTCGCGGTCATAATTGACTGTTTGGAGACATAATAACATTTTGGGAAATTGAATACATCATGCCAAGACTATTTCATAACATTTTGAGCTAATCTGCATGAGCTATATAAATACAATTTGAATTTGCAAAAACAAGTAACGTGAGTAACGTAACGTGAGTAACAGCTATTTTGGTCAATTTTCTGAAAAGTGTTTGTCTAATCAGATTAGTTTCACCTTGCATTGGTAGATCTTAATGTTAGCTTTATCAACCATGTTAAACTTGTTTCCAAAAATATCCTGTATGAGGACACTTTGTGAATGAAGGCTTGTTGCCATTTTATGATGGCCAATCAAATGTAACGTGAGTAACAAAAGTGTTTTCCTTCTCACTCGCAAGTCATGTCTTGTATTGCAATTCTAATTGCATATAAAGTTAGTGTTGGGTCTTGTGTAACTACTGCAGAAAAAATAATTCTGTCAAGCTTGTTCTTCTAAAAAATATGGCACTTCCAAAAGTGTAACGTAGTGAAAAAGCGTAACGTGAGTAACATGGAATTGCCCACTTGGTTATATTATATTAGCTTCGATTAATGCATACCCTTTCGAGCCGTTATATATTGGATCATTTCTAAGTGTTTCGATACTTTTTGTGAGCAGTTTATATAGTATACATCAGGCCTTCTCAAATGGTGGCGCGCGCGCCACTTGTGGCGCATTGCATCAATCCAAGTGGCGCGCGGAAGGACGCATGAACAAACAAAACAATACATTTTGGGTTATATTTCGCGATATTCGAGGTTTTTTCGCAAGAAGCATGAAGAGCCACTTCAGCCACTAACTGCAGTGGGGTAAGTCATGATTATTAGTAGTAGGCCTATTGCTTATCACTACATTTGCTACCAATTTTTGTACATTTTACCATCAACATCTCTTTATTTCTTGTACCATATTGCATGCAAATATAGCTCTCCTTATTTAGCCTCTTAAAAGGGGGTAAACCCATGAGCTTCCAGGGAGCTTCGCCCTGGACCCCCACCAGGGCCCCTGGACCCCACCTGTTATTCACTACGCTCGCGGGGATAGTGGCGCTTCTAGATCACTAACATCTCAAAAGTGGTGCTTCACAAAATCTAATTGAGAAGGCCTGGTATACATGATAAATTATCATGTATACTATACTATATTATTATATAGAGTACAGAGTAAATTTAAAATAAATTATACTACAAAAATGGAAAATGGAAACAAACAGTTTAAAGTTTAAACTATAAATGAACAATATACCCACCTAGTATGAATTTGTGTATGGTACCGATGACTTTAATGACTGCTTCTGGGTAGTAAATATGAATTCATAAAATCTCCTGGGAAAAAAACTTACAGAAAGAACTTTGATTTTCCTTGCTTTTCATCTGATACTACTGCGCATGGGTAGAATGAGCTCGTCTCAGAATATGCATAAAAAGAAGCTCGTCTTATATAAATAACGAGCTGATAAAGTATTATTGAAATGCGAACAGTTAATTATAATTGCATATTTTGTGTATTATCAAGTACAATAAAACAAAAACAAAATAACATTTAATGCTAAAATAAAATGTGCTTTATTTAGAAAGAAGTTTTATGAATCATAGCTTAAAGTAATATTGATTTTGAATACCTATACCCTGTCATACCTAGCTATCTTACCCTTCAACCATACGCTCGATAATAACCAAATGTATTACTCTAGAGGCTGACACTGTCTATTACGATAACAAAAATGATACTACTTTATAATATGATCATACTAAATAGGATGTCAATTATCTGTGATTTGTATACTACATTCTACAAGCTGATATCACGGAGTCTCTGATTTTTAGTGCACAGTTTTATTAAACATTTCTTGTATATATGTCGGTGCTCGATTAAGAATAACACATTCGAACAGGTGAATTATAAGATATTCTACTATTATTCAAAAAAATATAAGCCGGTTGATAAAGTCCTTTGTTGGTAGAACATTTTCTTTGTTGACGAAAGAATAATAATAAAAATAGGCAATGACTATTTGCACGGGCAGTTACACCCTGCTGCAGCACGGGCAGTCACACCCTGCATAGTACAGGAACCCATACGTTGGTGTGTTTTTGTTGTTGTTTTTTTCCCCCTACCAACGTATGGGGAAATTGCATAGCGAGAAACTGTCAATTTGATTTGCTGTATAAAGTAAATGGTGTGACTTTCAAATGAGGGTCGGGTGCATTATGCATCCGTCAATTGCAGTCCCGGCTCCTGGGTACCCGGGGCACTACGGGGAACTAGCCGGGACATGGCGGGGAACTCGGCGGCAATTTCTGCCCCGCTAGCCGGGAAGATGTCGGAGTACTCGTCGTGGAGTCGGAGGAGCCGGGAGTGGGGGCCCGGGGAACTTGTCGGGTACTTCGGCAGAGACTCGTAATCCGCAAAAATTTCCAAATCGGCAATGCATTTTATATTAAAACAATCGGACATCAATCAATGGCAATACACATACTACGTACGCACGTACGATAAAGCTTTAAAACAAGTTGTAGTTGCACAATGAAATTATTGAGATTTATATAGCGAATTCGCAAATATTATTAAACATTGAGAAGGGGTTTGATGCTCATTTTCCTACCACCCAGTCTCTTTTTTTCCACACAAATTGTCAACAAACAAAGTTTTGGTGGTCACGCAACCTTTGACCTGTGTCTGAACTCCCCGAGCATGTTAGCCAATCAGAGCGCGATTTGCACGTGATCGAAATTGCTCCGTTTTCCCGATTGACCTTGTTTGGAACTAGCCGAAATATTGCTGGCTCCTGATCGTTTTAAAACATTTTATACATGTAGCTTTCTATTGGAATATGACAAAGCAAAATAGTTTATTGAAGCTGTGATAATAATCTCAGGTTTATTCTAGAACTTTTACTTCAAGAAAATCCGTGTAAATCAGGCGCTGTTTTGCTATTCACATTTTGTGCCCTTTTTTGTGATTTAACTCGCTGAAAATAATTTCCAAAATCACATTTAAAAAAATCATTTTTCAATTCTAATAACTGTTCGACGAACAATAACTATCGTACATGCAATTTATTTGCATGGTTTCTAAAAAATAATTTTTCTAGGACTTTTGTGGGATTTTTGGTGCAACGATACCCCATCTCATTAAATATTCATAACGTGTGACACATAAAACAAAGCACACACAGAGCGTGTTGCGGGCTGTTTGTCACATGCCGTTGACAACAAATACAGCTTAGAAACTCTTTTAATCTAAAATGATGATGCTGAGTCGCTATCTAGCATGGTACTGACTGACTACGTACGGCGGGGACTTCGTCGGGAGGTCGGCGAGGACACACACAATTTCCCCGGGGTATAGGGCCCGAGACTTCGTCGGAAACTCGTCATCAAATATTGCCCCGCATTGCCGGGTATTCGGCGGGTACTTCGTCGGAAAGACGTCAATTACTCGATTTTTCGAAAGCGAGTTGATGCCGACTTCCCCGCAGTGCCCCGGGTACCCAGGAGCCGGGACTGCAATTGACGGATGCATTACAGCAAAACGGCTTTTCCGTTGATTTTCATACTAGCTACGCACCTTCATAAAGTCCTCATCTTTCTTTCCAGCCACTTTTTAAAACATGAAAATGCTAAATTATTCCATATTTAATCGTAATTCTCCGCCGTGTAAACGCAATGGCAGAATTTTTTTTAGACATTTCGCGAGTATCGAAGTCCAGATTAGTCTCATTCCCCATCGCAAAACGTCAAACGTCTATATACGCTACGCACACCACATACGAACTAACGAAAATATTAAAAAGAGACTATTTATTAATAAAACATGGCGCCGATTTCGATAAACACCGCTAGTGCCGTTAACTGAATGGGCTTAGAATTTCACCTTAAATTTCAAGGGAATAGTGCATTTGTACACAATGTTAAGCGAATGGCAAGATAGATGAGAAAGAGTAGATAAGAACAAGCACAAAGAAGTGTGTTTTTGAGCTCTGGTAAGCGATACAGAAATTACCACAAAAATCATATTTAGAAGGAGTCATACTTAGGATGGGGACAGATAGTGAAACATGCAAAATACCCTATGATGAATAATACCAACTGATGACAAATATCACTAAGTATGATTTGTTGTACTACACCCTGCAGCCAAGAGCCAAAAATCTATTCGCACGGGCAGTTGCAGCAATGGCAGTTGAGAGAGAGCGATGTCAGATGCCATACTGATTGTTGGGTGTTTGTTTGTTTGTTTAGTTGTTTGTTAAATTGTTTGTTGTTTGATACGAGGGTAGGGATGTTCATATCATTGACTATAGAGGGCGACATATTTGACCAAAATATGTAGAAAACTCATGTTTACCTCTTTTAAATTCAGCGGAAAAGTACGAAACTGCTGGGATGTATTCACTGATGTATAAATAACCCCACACAAGCAACTAGACATCATGAAAGTAAACCCTTAATTTACCTAAAATGGTTTTAAAATGTGCATGACTTAAACTACTTTTGGTTATAACTTTTTTATTATTCAGCCTGCAGACAAGGTTGAACCATCATTTTTTATTGTAAAGTACTTTGTTTCCATGTATTCCATTTTCAAAGAGATAATTTTATTTTCAAAATTTTATGAACATGCCTAACGAGGGATTCATATGAATTTAATTGTTGGGATGTTTGTGTATTTGTTTGTTGGGGTGTTTTTTTTGTTTGAATGCCAGTATTGGTTTTAATTTACTACGTGGAAAATAGGAGGCAAATAGGTTTGAAGATAAAAAAAGTAAACCTGTGCACTACACTATAATAGGCATCCGCACACATAAATATATCTATAATATATATAATTATATTATATAGGCGGTAGTTGATTTCGTATGTAGGTCCATGCATGAAGTGAAGAAAGTGAAGACCCCCCCCCCCCCCATACCCCAACCGTTACTCAAGGCGCCCAATTATCCCGTTACACTCAGTGCTCATCTATGTCAGTGAAAATGGAGGTCGTCAGCAGCACGACTAGAGAAATAGCATGCTACTGTACTATAGACGTTGTTCATAATTGGCGATTTCAAGTCTAAGCAGGGAGACATAAAATGTGAAGTCACTAATCATATGAAAGCGAGGCCTACGATGGTAAATTACGTAAACATTGGTGTCGCGTTACGTAGTTTACCATCGTTGGCCTCGCTTTCGTTATGATTAGTGACGTCACATTGAGTACAGGGTGAGTCAAAAAGACTGCAATAGTGGAAAGAAGCCATTTTGTTTTCAAAACCAAATTGAATTTTAAAACTTTTTAAACGTTGCAAGAATGATGTATTTAATCCTAACTTTGCGTGAAAAAATGAAGTCAATATCATTTTCCGTTTGCATTTGATGAACCTTTTGACCAGTGCACCCATTTCACACATTTGTCCACGAGATACCCAAAATAAGCATCAGATCACAAAATGTGCCTCTCATTCAAATTTGGAAATTTGAGTTCGTTTGTGATGTTATTGGAATTTGATGCATCCTTTCTTGTTCACATGTGAGTTAGCATTATCAATTATAATCATACCCATGCTATGAAAGCGTATAATGTTCTAAATTTTGATAAAAAACTGACATTTTCCATTTTTTTTGTTGGCGGGATATTCAAATATGAAAATGCAATGTGTGCCATTTCAAATGAAAATCACTGTGCTCGTGGACAAACAGGTACATTTGGTTGTGCAGCAAAGAGGGTCACCAAAGACAAACGAAAAATGCGATCGACTTCATGTTTTCACTCAAAGTTAGGATTAAATATATCATTCTTGCAACGTTTAAAAAGTTTTAAAATTCATTTTGGTTTTGAAAACAAAATGGCTTCTTTCCACTATTGCAGTCTTTTTGACTCACCCTGTATGTCTCCCTCTTTAGCCTGAAATCGCCAATTATGAATAACGTCTATTACTAGCTGCATTGCTCTCCAGTCTTAATATTTTAAGAAAGAAGCTCAAAATCGCAAAAATAAAAACGAGCAAAATTGTCTAACTGTGAGTGCCAAAGCGCTGACAATTACATTACAAGCGCAAAACATTCACTTTTACTAGAGTAAACCCTGCATAGCTTTTCAACCTTTAGCTACACGGGCAGTTGTATACCGCCCTCTAGAGTAAACCCTGCATATAGCTTTTCAACCTTTAGCTACACGAACAGTGGTATACCGCCCTCTAGAGTAAACCCTGCATATAGCCTATAAGGTTTAAGCTGCAGGGTGCCCGTGCGAATAGTCTGCAGGGTGTCTGTGCGAATAGTCTATCAGGTTTAAGCTGCAGGGTGCCCGTGCGAATAGTCTTTGCCAATGCCATAAAAATAGTACAGAACTGTCACTGTCATGCTGTACTGTGCTGAGATGAGTGAGACATGTGAGATGATATTAGGCCTATTCTCACTTGCTCAACCTTTAAGAAGCTTAAATTAAACCTATTTATTATTTCAGATTATATCTTATTTTATGGTACCTAACCTTAAGGAATGAATCGTGTACTAAACTACAACACATTTTTATTTTAATGCGCACAACGACATCAGAAATTCTTGTCAACAAAGGTTGCAAGTAATTTCCGGGTAGGCCTACCCGCCCGATATCTCGGGTCAAGGCATTTTTATTTTTATGCGCACAACGACATCAGAAATTGTCAGAACTCAGAATTATCATGTCTGATCAGCGATCAGCACAGCATGTCTGATGTAGGGATGTTCATATCATTGACTATAGAGGGCGACATTTTTTTGGAAAAAGTTGACCAAAATATGTAGAAAACTCCATGTTATACCTCTTTTAAATACAGCGATGTAGTACGATGTGGCTAGGATGTATTCACTGATGTCTATTTAACCCCGCACAAGCAACTAGACTTAAAGGGGCACTATTAAAGAGATGTGTTGGAGGCTGCGCCCTCAATTATGATAAAAACTGAGATTAGTATATTTTTATTTAAATTGTATTACATGTATGAACTTACACCTATAGGATTAAGAAAAATCAGCTCTCTTTGTACAAGTAAACGTCGATTCAAAAATGCTCGTACAGCCGGGACGAGCATTTTACGTCCGACAGTATCTCCCTGCAGTACGTGTGATACATAACGCGAACCATATTTGCATAGAGGGCGTTTTACAATAAATAGCGATGATATTGTTTTAATCAAGTTTTGCTGTGTTTTTGTTAGTAGAAACAACAATATTAACGGCAATTTTCAATGTTCATCTTGAATTCTGAAGTAAATTTTTAAACATTTACTTGCCCAGTTTTCAGTAATATGAGGCAAACTACTTTTGGTTATAACTTTTTTATTATTCAGCCTAGCCTGCAGACATGGTTGAACCATCATTTGTTATTGTAAAGTACTTTGTTTCCATGTATTCCATTTTCAAAGAGATAATTTTATTTTCAAAATGTTATGAACATGCCTGTGGGTCATTCCACGTCAAATCACCCAATGGATTTAACCCTACCCTCTTCAAATTTGCTCAGATTTGGTTTATAGGGTAACTTTGGCTCAACAAGCTCAAATTTTAAAATTAAAAATTCATCCGACATCCGGTTTTCGCGATACTGCGCGCGCCTTGTCGACGATTTCGGTCAAAATGAGCGCAACCATCAACTTTCAAATGACCATAAATTAGTAACCCCTGGGTCAAATTGGCTGAAATTGGTGTTTTTGGAAAGGGAATTGCATAAGAATTCCAAATCTGCCATTATTTCTCAAGCATGAGCATGTTAAGTTTTCATGACCTCTTGACCTTTACTTTGACCTTGAATTTGACCTTGTGGATCACATGATTTGGAGATGACGTTTGGTGACATTATACCCCCACATGTTTTCTACATAAATCATTTTTTATAGAAAAGTACTTTGTTTCTATGTATTCCATTTTCAAAGAGCTACTGTAAATTTCAAAATGTTATGGACATGCCTGAAATTGATAGCGTAACTTTTATGAGGCGGCAGCACCCTTTTTTTTGCCACGATGCAACAAAAGTAGCCTTATTAAAATGTCATTAGTTTTTCGTTAATTATCAATATCATGAAGTTACACGTCATCTTCGCACATACATGTAGTGTTGAAAATCAATTTGTATGTACAATATTAAGCAAACTTGATATTAAATATTGAACACCGACTGTAAATATCTAATTGTTGACTAGTTTGTGTTGCCTCTAGTCTCAGGAACTAGCCGTGACACAGAGCTATGAAATGAACTGCAGCTGCAGCAATAGATGTTTTTGTGATACACATTTGTTATCCCAATTGACTCTCAAAAGTGTGTTCTCAAAGGTCCATTGCTAAATAAATGTATACCACCAACATCGAAATGTTTACTTGTAACAAAAAAAAGAATCTTATTTTGTTCTTCAAATTACAGATTATACTAGAGTACTATTTTTGAGAACACTTCATCATCAGCACGTGAACAACGGCTATTACTCAGTTAACTCAATCTATCAGGTGTAAAGGAGGACCGCAAGTGTCAAGATGACAACAGCTGCAAGGCCAACCTTTGATCCAGCCAGGGGTGGACGTGGTAAGGGAGAAGGCGATCTCAGTGCTTTGTCTAAGCAGTATTCCAGCAGAGATTTACCGGGACATACCAGACTCAAATACAGGTCAGATGTGTGCTATTTTGTTCATGTTCATTCACTTTTTCTCATTGTTTTGATTTCATCATCAGAAGAAAAAATAGAACAGTACTCCAAAACATGCAATAAAAACCCAGAGTTATTTGGAGTGTTTCTTTCTTTGTTTGTTTATTTATTTTGTATAAAATGTATGTAAGGGTCAAGATAAGCGGGCACTGGGCGATATTTACCCCTCGGTCCTTCTGTCATAGATGAAAAATAAAGGACTGAGCGCTGATATTTTGCCCAACCCAGCGCCCGGTTGATGACACTTGTGTCCACTTCGTCTAGCATCAGCAGTTTATGTAGTGGTGCTCCTAGGGATGAGAGAATTACAAATGAATTCTGTATCGTGTATTTGTGAACAATGTGTGATCATTGGGATTTTCAACTGTATTAGTTAGCTAAGAAATAAAGCATAACCAAATACAAAATAATAGCTTGTATGATATTTTTATTGAATGACATGCAGGAAACTTGATTATACGAACGATTTATTCTGCAGGAATTGCATTTTACAGGTGGCGCAAAATTTGACAGTTGTGTAGTGTAGCTGCTTCTTAAAATTTCGTAGGCCTTTATATTTAATTTAATATAAGTAGCTCTCAGTAAACTAAAAGTAGCTCCCAGTTCTTATCAAATCCCTGTGTACCGGGAGCTACTTTTGAAAAAAAAGTAGCTCCTGGTAAAAAAACCTGTTATTTTGACCCTTGAATGTATGTCTATTTTATGTGCAGACAAACTGGACAAGACACTCTTGATGAAGTGAGCCGTCGTGATGTGCGTAAAGATCTTGAGGATCGGGAGAGAGTTGCTGCTAGAGACAAGAGAGGAGACAGGGGAAGCAAAGGTACAACATGAAACCAATCAATACAAAACTAAACGGATCAAAAGAAATGAGTCCCCCCTGGGAAATGCGCATTTTTCTGGAAAACAGTTAGGCTCCGGAACCTGTTACAAAATATAAAATATAGACTGAAATGTTACACATTTAATGTGCAATAAAGTTTCACCCAACATGTAACCTTCGCCTTGAAATGCTGCCATTATTAAATTTGATGACAAATAAAATATGACACTTTCTTGCATAGGGATTGGACAAATTGATGAAATTTTAAACCCCATGAAAAATTGAAACGCATGAATAAACTTTCTTTAAATGGTTG
Organism: Ophiura sarsii; assembly: GCA_035610835.1. NCBI lineage: Eukaryota > Metazoa > Echinodermata > Ophiuroidea > Amphilepidida > Ophiuridae > Ophiura > Ophiura sarsii. The sequence goes on from CM069454.1 coordinate 64,395,815, forward strand.
TCACCTGTTTGGATAAAAATGTGACGGACCTGTTCGTGGTTGAATGAATAACATCAATTGAAAGTGTATAATCCCTTGGAGTACACTTCAAATTGTCAAATCCCTATGCAAGAAAGTTTCATTTTTTATTGGTCATCAAATTTAATAAATGGCAGCATTTCAAGGCGAGGGTTAACTGATGGGTGGGTGAAACTTTATTTGCACATTAAATGTGTAACATTTCAGTTTACATTTTGTAACAGGTTAAGGAGCCTAACTGTTTTCCAGAAAAATGCACATTTCCCAGTGGGGGGGGGGGGGGTGGGGGGGGGGGGGACGACTTATATCTTTTGACCTGTTTATAATGAAATGCAATATTGGCTCTTCGCACTTGAACTGGACCTGAATGGATGAGAGTGTTGCATATGACTCATCGCATGAACAGTCATACAAGTTATTTGGCAGATTTGCCTTTTTTTAACTTATGGGGACCCAGTTCAAACCAATGGTCAAGAAATCAAATGCTTGATCACATTTACATGCAAAGGGATCCACATGAATGGTATTTAATATTGATGGCAGGTGTCTATGAATGTGAATTATGCGTTTGGGTTGAGCTACGCCCATTGCATGCAGATGCTGTTATTTCTTTGACCAATAATACAACATATAACTTCTGGTGCTCAATAAATGGACAAAAATGTTGGCCTAAAAATTAATTAAATTATAGACGTGCAGCCGAACTGGTGCGCACTAGCGATGCTGTAAATCTTTCACTGTTGGGCTAGCTGTAAAATTGGATTTGCATGCTATTGTGTCAATAATTGCGTCTATAACTCAGTCTTTATATAAGTACAACAAAGGCTGAATCCCCATTGGCACAGCTCCTGCAATATTAGACGTGTTAACCAATTACAGCCACTTCAAGTTAACAGTGTTGGTGTATGTTCCGATCACCTTTTTTTTGTTGGGGGGGGGGGGGGGGGGGGGGGGTATGATGTTTTTTTTCACATCAAGATATTTTGATATCAGAAGAATCCCAATATTTTACTTATTATGTCTGTCAATCTTAGGGGCCAGAAATGTTCTATTTATAAATTATAGGCTAAAAAGTGGTGAATTACTGCCAAGTAAACCACCCGTTTGTGTACTACTCAATAGGCACATTTTGTGTGACATTGTGCTTCTAAAATAAGAACCATTGGAATTATATGCAACTCAAACTTTGGAATGCGGCACTTTCAAGGATGACCTTTCGTGTAAAATAGAAAACATAAAGTTGAAAATCGGGCCAGCAATCAGAACATCCACCTTTAAGTTATTTGTTTTGTTTATTTTTGACAGAATCCAGTAGTTCATCCAGCAGTAAAAGACCACGCATTGAACAGATTCCAGCTGCAAACCTTGACGCAGATGATCCTATTGATGAATCAGATGAGGATGCTGTAAGTCATTGGATCTGGCCAACACATTTTTTGTTTGTCCGACCGACCGTGTACTATAGCCCCGACCGTACAACTTTTTTTTCTTCTTTTCTTTTTCCAAAGAAAATAAATAAATAAATTTTAAAAAAACAGAACAAAGGGGTTTTTTAAAACTTTTTTCTTTCAAATCTCACGTATATGACCTTAGTTGACCCCATCGTGACCCATCATGTAACCCCATACCATCTATGTAAGTTATTTTGGGTCAAGTATGGGTCATCCAAAAGATCTGATACGGTTCAGAATTTGGCGTACTGGCTAGACTGGGCCAGAACAACCACAAGCAAAAATTCCACCAGCCAGTGTAACTCCTTTACACTGTGAGTTTGAACAACTTTACCCGCCCAACGCAAATAAATTTAAAAATCTGACCTACTGACCCTACCTTTTGAGGACCCTCTATGGACAAACAAACAACTTTTATTTTTTGGATTATATCCTCAAAAGGTACATGCATAACATGATCCCCTGGGGACTGTAACCACATACACGCGTAATAATTGGTGGTTATTTTAGATTGGGAGCGTTCAGCGCTGGAACTTGGAAAAAAATTCTGACAGAAATTCCACCAGCCAGTGTAACTCCTTTACACTGTGAATTTGAACAACTTTACCCGCCCAACGCAAACGTTACCACCTATGGGCAGGTGGTGGGTGCTATTTCCAGGCCTGGGTGCGTTACGCGTAAGGGTATAAATTTGACTATTTTCAAGTAAAAAACATAAAGGACTTTTTTCAAATACCTGGCTATATTTTACTTGTGTATAGGATTATATCGGGAAGAAGAACTTGCGAAACCCTCATTTTATGGTGAATTTTGGGATTCCAGGAGCGTTATTCACTCAAAAATAACAATCCTTTTTTTTTAATTAGGCCAAATTAAATTGATTGTTTGTCTCAAAGCTCCTCTCCTGTTGTAAAACTAATGCGGAATGCGGTTGTTGTTTTTGGTTGTTTTTTAAATATAAAATATTGAAATCCTTGTAAAAGTGAACTTTTGTATTTAAGATGATGTGATCAATGAAAATCTGACAAATCGGTGGAATTTTGGGACTTTTTTTAAATTTTGTTTTTAAAAGTTTTTTTCAGATTTTTTTCTTCTTCTAATGCGAATAATAATCAATAAACTAACCTGCGGCCTTATAATTTCCTTTTTTATTTTCTAGGATGATTCCGATGAGAGTGAGGATGATGACACAGCAGAACTGTTGGCAGAACTCAATAAAATCAAGAAAGAGAGGGCTCAGGAAGAAGCTAAAAAAGTGGGTTTATAACAAATACTGTAAAAGTAGAAATTTTCGCGAGGTTTTTATTTTCGCGAATTTCGCGAATCAATCCTCATCCGCGAAAATATAAACTCGGGAAAATTATTGACTTCCATTGACTCTTGTTCACAAAAATGTTGATTTTTTTTTTTACAGTAACACAGTGTTTCAATCCAGGCTTCCTGAAGCCCAAAAATGATGTCGAATAGCCTACATTTCAATGCAGGTTATCTGTCGGATGACCATATACTTATTTAATATCGGTACTGTAGTTACTTTAGCGGACAACAAAAACATCGACCGGTAGTCATGACAGAGGGATGCACACAACATCCAAAGCACGCCACTTCCGTTTCATGGAGTAAATGAGTTCGATTCAGAGTGCCCTCTTATCAAACTTAATTACTTTAGCGGACAACAAAAACATCGGCGCATAACCTGATTTCATAACATGGTTATCCTCTGGAAAACTTGTTATTTTTTCTTAATTTGAACACTGAAATAACATATTCACTTGTCCATAAAATTATAAAGTAAAAACTATGGTTCAATGCCATTGTTGTTATCAAATAATAAGGGTGTGATTACACTAGGCCCATTGGATGTTAGGACATGGAGTCAAACCTTCCCATCGTAGTGTGAATGCGAAATACAGGGTATTCCAATTAAAATGTCAATGCGACATTGGGTGATTAATTTGGATACCTTTCTCGAACCATGGTTTTTGAGCTCCGTAGCTTCCTGGATCATAGCGATCTCTTCATTCAGCAGTGTTTATTTCCCTCAACATGACCGCCTTTTGATCGATCACGTGACAGCAGGTCATCGTAGATGGCGGGTAGGTCGTAGCCGGTGTCTGGGTTGAGGGTCGGTTTCTGTGTTTTTATTTCGATGGCCTCTCTGAATCTTACATTTTCAAAACTGGTTCTCTCTGGTGATCAATTGGACGTCTTCTAGCTTGATTTTGTGTTTGGAGTCTTTAGAGTGTTCTGCCACAGCTGTGAAAGGAGTGGTTTTGAGGTTCAAGTGTTCTTTGAACCTGGTGGCAAGGGCTCTGCTAGTTTCGCCCACGTTAAATTAAGGGCAAGTGGAAGGGAAGTAAACACTACCCTGAATGAAGAGATCGCGATGATCCTGAAAGCTATGGAGCTCAATAACCATGGTTTGAATAAGGTATCTATTTATCTAAATTGATCTTTAAAACATGATCGAACCCAATATCAGTCTATGCTGGCTGCTGGCTTTAGGTGATTATAAATTCCTAAATAAATGTTGTAATGGAAAATTTCAAGCAAAAAACAAAGACAAATTAGTTTGATATAATTTGAAGATTTGGTTCAGTAAATATGAAAAAATAAGCGATTACCTAAGATTAGTAAGGGGACACTTCCATCATTTCACAAAAACTTGTGTTACAATTTTGCATTACTACATTTGCTACATTTATTTTCGCGGTTTTCACGCTAAGATCAGCAAGCGCGAAAATTAAAACCACACAAATATATTCCTTTTGTATGTAGGTCTATGTAAGGAAGCTCTAAATCGCAAAAATATAAAAATAGTCAAATTGTGCAAAAATGTCCACTTTTACAGTATCATATTTAACTTGTCTTAACACTTGTACCCATCTTTACATCCAGGATCAAGAAAAGAAGGTAGAAGAGGAGAGAATACGAACAGAAAATATCCTAAGTGGTAACCCCCTGATGAGTGCACAACAAAAGGCAGAATTCAAGGTCAAAAGAAGGTCAGTACACTCTATAATTGCTCAGTAGAATAAGGTGATTAAAATCATTAAAATATGCTAGAAAGAAACCAAATATTCAAGGCCCAAAAGACGACAAAAAGGGGAAGAAATTAATCAACGACACTGTCGACACATAATATTGTCTGAATTAAAAAACAAAACGGAAAATTGCACATGAAAACATACAGTACAGAAGTCAATTTAAAAGACAAAGGCTTAGGAGCCATTTTATCCAGGGATTTTAACACGCAATCATGCCTTGATATATATTTACTAAATGCAGCGCATCACCCTAGCTACTAATTATGATGGAGCACACTACTAAATCAATTTGCCATTTGTGTAAACCTAGAGTTCCGGTTAAAACGGGCCGCATCAATGGGAATTTGGGGATTGCTTCGCGGGCCGCAGGTTGCACACGATTGGCCTTGTGGGTTAGGCAGATTGTAATAATTATGTAAAATGTTTAAAATGGGTCATATTAACTCGTATTAGGCCTATAAAAAGCCACATTTCATATATCCAACCTAATTTTATCAAACAGTTACTGCTCGTGTTGGAATTCAACTGCATTATTCATGGTGCTATTCAACATATCGTCAGCCTGCTTCGATAATTGCCTAACTCACTTTTCATATTTTTGTTGTTTTCTAAAAAATGAGTTAGGCAATTATAGAAGCAGGCTGACGATATGTGACCCATCACATCCAAACATACCTCTTGGGGTCTTTTATCCAATGACTGATTTTAACATCATCAAAACATGCCAAAATCAAGCTTTAAATTGATACCTCATAACTGAAATTTAGCCTAAAGAATCAGGAAATAGGATGGATAGATAAAAGCACTCTCTAACTGGCTTTTTAATTTCTTCAAGATATTTTTCAAGATATTTTACTTCATGATCTAGAACAGGGGTGGGCAACCTATGAGTGTGGCCCGCCAGTGTTTTTTTTGTGGCCCGCGAGATGTTTTAAGAAAAAGAAAATAAATCAATATAATTTACATCATCACCAAAAAACGAGCTAGTTGCTAAGCATTTATCGGCACAAATGATGTTCCTCAAAGTGCATAGGCCTATGTCTATTTTCCCCATTAATCATGTTAATTGTCATCTGTACTGTATTGAGATTACGTTTTTGTGAAGATAGATTATTAAGCACACACACCTATTGCTTGAAAGTCTTCGGAATCAAAGGTTTGAAATCAACAGCAGGTCATTGCTAGAAAAGGTGGTTAGGTGCGGCCCAATCAAAATTTTACTCCTTATATTTGGCCCATTCATTCAAAAAGGTTGCCCACCTCTGATCTAGCTAGAAACTAGAAAATCTGTCAATATGTTACACACTTGTCCGTGAACCCTCTTGCAGATGTCGGATTTGGCAATTATTTTTCAATTTTCTGTATTTAATTACTACAGGTGGGATGACGATGTTGTGTTCAAGAACTGCGCCCGAGGTGAAGACGACAAGAAGGAGAAGAAATTCATCAACGACACGCTGAGATCAGAATTCCATAAAAGATTCATGGATAAATATGTCAAATGATATTGTATCCTATGGGCTGCAATATGGACTTCATTCATTGTATTATAGAGAGACTTTTATATGATGTAACTTATCCGCTCGCTAGAAGTCAGTCCCAAACAGATAGTGAGTGTTTGGTGTGAGCACATTTTGGAAATGATACCAACGTGACCAGACCCCGGGGATCACTCGGCATATATGATGGCTATACCCATCTGCGTCCAGTTCAAGAGTTCAAGATTTCCCCGCATTACATCGCCGATGTCTTTTTGAAAAAGCAGTGCTTATTTGGCATATTCCATTGACGTTTTAGAGTTATTAATTTTATAAAATTTTGATATAGGTAAATGTACTCGTAAATTGATTTGGACTTGTTCACCTCTTACCCGTTTATCAGGCGCCTTAAAGATATGTAAATTATCAAATAGTGGAACCCCGTTAACACAAATCCTCAAATTCATGAGAACACAAAATTCCTGAAAGGGTGTTTTCAAGTCCCAAGCTTTTGTTTTCCCCAAGTCCCAAACTTATATTCACAATAAAATATGGCTTGAACACAAAGTAACTCAAACCAAAGGCTCAGGCAACTTTGTGTTAACAGAGTTCAACAGTAATTGTATAAAATAAAAGAGTATGTAGGTCACCATGGGTCATGAAGTATGAAGTAAGTTTCCATCAACCTCGAAGTATTGTAGAATGTACAAGGAAATAAAAAAATGACATGACATGAACTAGTATCTTGTGTACTTCACTTCTGGTTTAAAGATTTGGGCGACGAAAAAAACACCATCCTGTTCTATGTGCAAACATATCCTCAGATAGGGTCGGTCGGTCGGTCAGTCGTTTTTTGGCTTTTTTCAAAAAAATGTGGAACATTTTTAGTGAATTTTAACCTTTTTTAAACAATTGAAAACATTTTGTTTTTAAATTCAAAATTTTGCAAACCATTTCCAAAAATGTTCGGGAAATTTTTTTTGCAAATTTGAAAAAATGGGTCGGTTTGGCCCGTAGAACAGGTTTTTTCTTCTATAATAGTGATACCAAACATCTTTGTTTTCATAGGTGAGGAGCCTATTCCAATTAAGATTAAAGGGCATTAAGAGATCGTTCATGGAGGGAGCCCTCAATTTTTTCAGAAGTTGGGTTACGTATATACGTAATGCTTTTTTCCTTCTTTTTTTTTAGTATACCAAATCAACCATTTTATACATATTATTTTCAGTCAACAATAGTGAATATTTTCTTGAAGTACACATCCATGAAAAAATATTCACCCATGATTCTATAAGAGAAACTGCTTGAAAGTATGGAATATCCACATATTACATTGTATACTGAATTTAGACAACGATGGAGAGAATGAGACGAAGTAAAAACAATATACTAGTTGCATTTCTTTCTTGTACGTGGAGTGCAAACCGAGCTTGTTGTTTGGTTTTTTGGTTTCGTTGGCTTTAACATACATTTAACAACCGGAAGATACGTAAAAATAGTGTTGAAATATTAAAAAAATCTTTAAAAAAAGAGAAAAACATATTTTTTTATTTTAAAAATCTATAAAAAAAAGCCCGCCCACATTTCAGTAATTTTGACCCGCCGGGATGAGGGCAACACAACT
>CM069454.1:64403532-64649366 GCA_035610835.1 Ophiura sarsii
CAATATTTTATAAGAGTCAAAGCAATTTAATGTTAATTTTAATATCAATGTCTCTCCGGCTGAGAACTTGAACCTCTGTTTTGGCTATGTTAATTTGAGGCCAAGATTTGGGCTGTACTGGTGGACCCTGTTCACTAGTGTTTGCAGATCTGTAGTACCGCGCGATTTGTTTTGATTCGTTGTTCCCGCTGCACGGGTTCGCCGATTTGTACTACGTGTTAACATGTATTAATTCGTTTTTAAAGATATTAAAAGTATGCACACAGTTCACATTTTGAGTTGTATTATCATGTATGAAATAGGTCAATACAAAGTAAAAATCAATGTACTTGCGGAAATGTTGATATGCTCACAATAGCACTCGCCTTACGGGGTCGTGCCTGTCACGACCCGAGTTAGCTCGGACTTATAACTAAACAATTCACTGTAATACCCAGACTTTGTAAACAACAATTTAATATAAATAAAACATAAATCATGAATAAACAACGCAACACATTTCACGCGCTCAGTGATCACTGATTTGGTTGACTAAGTGCACTTATCGTATAAAATGTTCCACCAGAAGATCAGTTGTCGCGAGCTCGAGTCTTATTGAAGGTCTTCACTATCGGCGGCAAAATACCGAAGTCAGTTCTTCAGCAGCAAAGTTCCGTACTGGCCATAGACTACAGAAGTTCGCAGTGTCGTATCTTTTATGTTCTCCAATCTCATTTTAAACAGGAATGAGCTAGACTTATTGTCGTCCTGCCATAGACAACCGCAGATCCTCGCAGTGCCGTATCTTTCTACGTTCTCCGACCTCATCCAACAGGGATGAGCTATTATAGTCTAGCCAAAGATACCAGAAGATTCACGCAGAGCCGTATCTTTCTTTTGAGTTTTCCGGCCTGGCCTTCCTGGCCTTCAGGGCATATCCGCCCTTCCGTCCCGTTTTCCAGCCTCCTATCTTCTGCCTTTTCTGTTTGTTTTGTTTTGCTTTCGCCCGCGTGGTTCCGTCGCCACGACGCCCGCGTATTGTCGCATTGCGTTTAGTGTTGCGTATTGTCGCATTGCGTATAGTGTTGCGTATTGTCGCATTGCGTATAGTGTTGCGTATTATAGCCTTGGACCCTGACACTACCCCCCTCTTTTGGCGAATGCTATTTTTAAAATAGCATTTGTCTATCCTAAGCGTATTTTATTCGTCATAAATATACAAAATAATATCTCACTGAACTAAAATATTGCGTCAATCGATAATCATTACAACCTCGTTATCGAAACCCTCGTGTTTTTTAATATTATAGAGTTCATAATCTAAATGGAATATCTTTTAATTTTAATTGAGATCCCATAGCTTTTGGTGGTAAGAATATCGAGTTATTACGCCCTGCTTGGCATTTACTAATTACACATGGTATAAACTTTTTTCTGCGCCTCCAGTCGCATGGCATGCGCGCGCCAAATCCTAAGCGCACCGGATACGCGCCCAAATACTTGTCCCCTTTCCTTCTATTCCATTGAGCCCAACGCCTTAATTTGGACTTCAGCTCGACACTCGTCTGACAACCCTGACCTCTGAAACAATGACAGACTTCAACCTTTTACCCACTCTTATCTGTGACCTATCAAGTCCTGAAGGTTTCTTCTCCTCTAGTATCTGACTACCTATCCAATGAACTACATTTACAACCGCCCTTTCCAAACCATATCCAGTCCTCACCACACTGTCCCTACAACTTTGTTACACCGACATTTCACCACAGGAAATCCCCACAACAACTTGTTTTCTAATCTTTTGGCTTTCTTCGACATTCTCTGCCACCACATTACAAGTCACTTCCCTGTCAATATTCACACCTATTTCTGAACAATGAACCTTCGTACTTTCACCCCCACAATCCACAGCATTTCCATATTCCTGCCCAGCAACATCATGACACCCCATGACATTATCCAACTGTGACTCTGGAAAATGCACCTTGACATCCACATCAAGCTGTTTCCCACTTGCATCACCATCACCATCAATTATTCCCAAGTCATTCACACAAGTCATTTCCTCCAAACCATTTACCTGTGACTCTCCAATTGTCCCATTAACCAATCGTTCCCGACTTTTCACAGTCACCTGCTTATCCATGGCAACATTTTCACTCACAACCTTTTCCGAACACATACTCTCTGATAAATCACTACCCAAATATTCTTTATTAACAACATCAACAACATCCTTACCATCAAATCTCCCGGTTTTAGGATCTTCTTCATGTACAATCTGTACCTTAAACCCATTACATAAAGTAACATACCTATCATCATCCATCAGCTTTTTATTAGCTTCCCGACCTTTCGTCATTCTATAACAATTCCTGGGCATTTGCCTGACTAATCAGCACAATTTCTCTTGTATCAACATTGAAATCAGCACGACTTTTATTCACGAAAACCCATGCGTTTGTTGTCATGGTTGTGGAGCGCTTTCCACATTTCGCTGGTCTTATTTTATTCGGCCGCTGTTTGCCGACATTATTTCTGTCTATCCAAAATCTTTCACACAACGCAATTTTCAGCGCAGAATAACTTGCTTTTTCGTCAGTATTCACCTGAGCATAAATATCAAAAGCCTCACCGTTTAGACATTCCACTAGTTTTGGCAAATACGCTTCTTGCGGCCATTTGCGATACTGCGCTAGGCGTTCAAATCTGATCAAGTATGCCACAATATCATCACGATTGTCTTCAAAACTCGGCGTTGTAATAATGCATTCCGATATTCTACGTTGGAGCTTAATATTGGCTAGTTCGAACCTAGCCGCCTCGATAGCTTTATCCAATTCCACCAAATGCTCAACTGATCTCATCGTTCCAAATATTTCTACCAAAATTAATAATACAAATATATTTCACTACACAAAATGTATCTCTTCCAAATAAAGAGACTTCCCGGACGAGCCCCCAATTGTCACGACCCGAGTTAGCTCGGACTTTATAACTAAACAATTCACTGTAATACCCAGACTTTGTAAACAACAATTTAATATAAATAAAACATAAATCATGAATAACAACGCAACACATTTCACGCGCTCAGTGATCACTGATTTGGTTGACTAAGTGCACTTATCGTATAAAATGTTCCACCAGAAGATCAGTTGTCGCGGGCTCGAGTCTTATTGAAGGTCTTCACTATCGGCGGCAAAATACCGAAGTCAGTTCTTCAGCATCAAAGTTCCGTACTGGCCATAGACTACAGAAGTTCGCAGTGTCGTATCTTTTATGTTCTCCAATCTCATTTTAAACAGGAATGAGCTAGACTTATTGTCGTCCTGCCATAGACAACCGCAGCTCCTCGCAGTGCCGTATCTTTCTACGTTCTCCGACCTCATCCAACAGGGATGAGCTATTATAGTCTAGCCAAAGATACCAGAAGATTCACGCAGAGCCGTATCTTGCTTTTGAGTTTTCCGGCCTGGCCTTCCTGGCCTTCCTGGCATATCCGCCCTTCCGTCCCGTTTTCAAGCTTCCTATCTTCTGCCTTTTCTGTTTGATTTGTTTTACTTTCTCCCGCGTGGTTCCGTCGCCACGACGCCCGCGTATTGTCGCATTGCTTATAGTGTTGCGTATTGTCGCATTGCGTATAGTGTTGCGTATTGTCGCATTGCGTATAGTGTTGCGTATTATAGCCTTGGACCCTGACAGTGCCACTGTTCACTCATCAACATCAGCGCGAGTGCATTGATTTGTCTAATTTCTCTCAAAACAACACATACGCATTTATTTACCTGTAATTAATCAACATTATGTAAATGAAAAACCTTTCTGATGCGGGTGGATCTATGAGGAGTCAACCTATCTCGCTCCCGAATAAGGCAGGTATGACAGGTTGATCTGCTGCCTGTCCAAATCAGCCCAATATACGAGTTTAAATCATCCCTATATAACGGGTTGATCAACGCCCTGTAAATTATAACCTTACTGATGTAGTATAATGTTGCCAGGTTCGAGCCTTTGAGTTGATGAAGGATACCTTTATCACTATTATAATAGCCAACGGCTTTCCCGGTATACACAGAATAGCAACCAGTTGTCTGATGATCGCACAAGCGTGAAACTCGGAGTAGCAACTATCATTCCAAATGGTTTAACTTATATTTCGCTCTGCATCGCATTGAGCACTCTGCAAGAATATCGCTTCTTTACCAGTATTACTAGTATTATTATTTGTATGTAATTTTACCCATTTACCATGTTTGTTGCCCAAAAGTTATCGATATTTGTACAGAGAGTGCATTGACACATCTTTTTGACCAGTACATCTTTTTGACACCGTTGTCTTAATAGTTTAATAATTTATTTTACCTCAGTTGAACATTAGTTTAAAGCTTATATTAAAAGTTTATTTCGAAAAGGAAACAAGATTTACGTATAGTAATGAATACCTAGTCATACACTGTAACACTATTCTAAATGATTAAAATCTTTATATGAAATCTATGATATATGTTAACACTTTTTCAGAAACCTTTCCAAACTTTCAAAGTGTATCGCAAGGATTTCTTAACCAATACTAGTCATGTTTGTACCTATTTTAATGCAATTATCATGTGAAATTTTGAAACTGTCGTCTGCAGACTTTCGCCGCATGGAAAGTGTTAAGGGCCATTATAATGTTGTGACGCTAAATTTATATTGATATTATTAATATTATTATTAATTCTAGATATTTCCATATCTAGAATTCAGGCCATGATTGACTTGAAATGGCAACACCGTACTTCCGTATTCTGAATCCCATTCGGTCTACGCGCCAATAACTCTGACCAATTCAAGTCTTCGTGCCACGCTGACAACACCTCATAAGTTTAGGCCATATAGTTTTCTATTCACACAACAGGACTGGTGAGCTCTGAATTACAGAAGCTCACGATTGATGCGTGTCATGTCATTTCTTTAGGATAGTCTAGATGCTGGGTGCTGTGTTCGTTTATAATATGAGTAAGTGAACTATTTATGTTGAATTAATAAAATGTATATATAAATAACTTGGAAGCTATATCCGTTATATTCATTCTGTGTGTTTTGGTCCCCTCTCCGCCATGCGAGTATTTTCCCTAAAACCACGTCACAACATCTGGTGGAGAATTCCGTCTTTTTTGATATTCCTATATCAATGTTTTATTATTCCGGTCAATTTACCAGCCCCCTTCATTTTGAATAATTAGGACTGTAGCTACAAAGTTGTATATGTATTTTGTTGTTCATCGCATCCAGTGTCGACGACTATAACTCAGCGTGGTATGACGGTTTGAATTCAGGTAGCATTTTGTTGGTATGCACTGCTGAAATTTAATTATATGTCTATTGAAATTTGTTTTATAGACCCAGAAAGGTCTATTAAAATTGTGTTTAAAATAGTATACACGAAATACATGTAGTATGGCCTATCAATATTTAGGTCTTATTTACGCTGGCAATAATGGGCGCATTCTACATGTCCAACGTGGCAAGTCGATAAAGTCTTTTATATACATGTAATTGTTCCGATTTACAAGTCTCTGATAATCTGGTTCAAAAGTGCATGACCACGGTCTGATATCCATTGATAAAATTTTTTAATCCGAGATTGAAATTCTCGAGCGCGGTAAAATTCTATTGTGTAGATTTTATAAGCTCTTCTACTGGACAGGTGCGTTTCAGACAGACAATTTCTTCGGATGAAATAAATCTTGTTTATTTTTGGATGAGACTGATGACAGTCAGAATTTTATATAAATTTTGAATGGACTGATTTCTAAATCAAGATACATAATATTGATACACTGCACTGCAATTGAATAAATATTTTATATATTCAGCTGTAACTTGGGACTTTATTCATTTAATTTGATGTCAACTTTAAATTGTTGACTTGGATTTCATTGAGCTTTTAATTTTTTTCTCATTGGTGAATTTAAACTTCATCAATTAAGTTCATTGTTAGTCTATTAATTAAATTTAATCGTCAATCATAATCAATAAATTTTAATTGATAATCTTAATCAAGTTTAATAATTAATAAACTTGGTTCATGTTCAGATTTTTTCAAATTTTGATTGAATTTGAACTTGAATTTTGATCTTGAACTTGAGATTGACTATAAATTTTTTTGTTGTTGATTAAATTCCGAATTCTCTTTGGAATTAGCGGGTGATTTTGACATAGATTGTTAAAAAGGCAATGAGCGATAGCGATAGCGATAGTGATAGTGATAGTAAGTCTGTTATATCACTTAATAGTATAGAGGAGGTTGAACTTGACGTAGCAAATATGGCTAAATATGATATGCATAATTGCGATATTAAATATTCTGGTAATCCAGATGATGACGTAGATAACTTCATTAGTAGATTTGAGACGTATGCTGAGCTGAGAGATTATACCGCGCCAAAATCTATACTTGCCTTACAAACAAAAGTTTATGGAAATGCTCGCATCTATTTGGATTCAATTCCTGATACAGATAAGGATACCATAACCAAGATTAAAGATTTACTTAAAAGTAATTTCGAAGGTTCATCTTGGAAATGGAGCGTCGAATCTAAGCTGTTGTCGCGTAAGCAATTGACATCAGAAACACTTGACGACTATGCTTGTGAAATAATAAGATGGTGCAAGCAGGTTGGTAAATCTGAAGCAGAAAAGTTATCTATTTTTGTTCGCGGTCTTTTGCCTTCTGTCAGAGCGTTTGTGTTTTCAAAAGAACCTGAATCATTTAAACAAGCACTAGACGCCGCGAGATTGGGAATTTCAGTACAGCAAACGGCAAATGACTCGCTATTCGCACCCGCACAATCACAAAATACTGAGCCCCAAGTAAATAGCATTCATTCTGTTCTGGACACACTGACGGGAGTCGTGTCTAATATAGCCACCAGAATGGAGAAATTAGAACACGACAAACATGTCTCTTTTTCTTCCCCGTTAGATCGTACTTACAATTCAGATAGTATAAGTAGTTCCTCTCAACCTAGGCATCAACCTAGTCAAACTTGGAATCAACCAAGGCAGTCACAGGCCCCCTATAGATCGTACAGAAAATTAGTATGCAATAGGTGTGGTCGTGTGGGACATGGGTGGAGAAAATGCTATGCCAAATTTGACGTAAATAGGAATCCTTTAAACTAATAAACCCATCTGCTAGACAGAAAAAGAAACATGTTCCACGACATGTAGATGGGTTAAGGTTTCAAAGATTTGAACATGTAAGAGGTGTAGACCGAAATGGCAATGCAAACCGTGTACCTCTTGATTTGAACAGACAGACATTTGGACAAAAATCGAATTCCAGTTTTTCACAAGCGCATATTGAGATTAATTTGTCTACGTTGAATACCATAGCAGCATTTGTTAATGGTAACCCTGTTCAATGTTTGATTGATACAGGTGCTTCTGTCAACATTATTGATCACGATTGGTTTCATGCTAATCTTTCCAATTTGCGTTTTTCTATAGAAAAATCACGTGTAGCTGAAGCACGCGCAGCAAATGGTAGTAGTTTGGAAATTACTGGATTCATAGTTTTGTCCATATCTGTCAATGGCACTCAATTTCCTGTACCTATGAATATTGCTCGTAACTTAAGTACACGTATCATACTTGGGTCTCAGTTTTTAAACAGGCACTGCGCAAGAATAGATTGTGAATCTCGTACACTAAGACTTGCTAAGGAGAGTAAAATACTTGTCATTGAGAAACAGGAAATTCCTGCTCACACTCAGTCTGTTGTGTGCGCAAGACTGTCAAATAAATTGCCATTCAATACAATTGGTCTCTCTCATGGAGGTAGGCGTGTCTCTGCATTAGGTGTATTGATCGCGAATACTGCTTCTAGTGTACAGAATAACTGTATTCATTTATTAGTTATGAATACTACTGATGAACCAATAACTTTGTACCCTCGTACTAAATTGGGCATTTTTTCTCTCGTTGACCCGCATAGGATTCACTCCTTCCCCGATCTTGAGAAAAACAATGTTAACAATGTTAATATAAGGCAAGCATCCGCGGTAGCTAGCGATGTAAACAGTAAACAAGATTCAGTAAAGGAAGTCCTTTCAAAAGTGAATTTAAATACTGATCACATGTCAGGTACTGAAGCATCTGAAATCAATGGTTTACTCACTGAATATATTGATATATTTCAAGTAAAAGGGGGTCCTACTGGTAATTACTCCCGTGTTAAACATGCTATTAACACTGGTGATCACCCTCCTATTAGATCTAGACCGTATAGGCAAGCTCCTCACATTCAAGCCGAAGTACGTAGACAAGTCCACGAAATGTTAGAACAAGACATTATAAAGGAGTCAGCAAGTCCTTGGTCCTTTCCAGTATGCATGACACCTAAAGCTGGTGACCCAAATACTTATAGATTTGCAATTGATTTTAGAGCCTTGAATAAGATTTGCGCACGCGATAACTTTCCGTTACCTAACATAAACGATGCTTTAGATAGTTTAGGTGCAGCTAAACCAAATTTCATTACAACTCTTGATCTTGCGGCTGGATATTGGCAAATAGGCTTGGAAGAAAGTTCCAAATCTAAAACTGCATTCATCACTCAAGATGGCCTATATGAATTCCAAAGAATGCCATTTGGTTTACATAACGCTCCAGCCACTTTCCAACGAGCTATGCAAGAAGTTTTGAGAGGTTTGAATTGGAAATTCGTTCTCTGTTACTTAGATGACATAATTATATTCAGTAGTTCTTTCTCCGAACACATGGACCATTTAAGGCAAGTTTTCGATAGGTTGCGCGCAGCTGGTCTAAAATTACAACCTAAGAAATGTACTTTTGGTCAAACTGAGGTCAAATATTTAGGTCACGTAGTGAACAAAGATGGTGTAGCAACAGATCCAGCAAAATTGAAAATTGTCCAAGATTATCCAACTCCTGCCAAAGTAACCGAAGTCAAATCTTTTCTTGGATTTGTGGGTTATTATCGAAAGTTCATAAAGGACTTTTGCAAAATTGCTGAACCACTAACCAATTTAACTAGAAAAGATGTATCTTTTGTTTGGGATCAAAGTTGTCAAGAAGCATTCAAAACGCTCAAACGAAAATTGTTAGAGCCACCAATTCTAGCATATCCAAATTTCGATGGCACAGAATTCATATTGCAAACCGATGCTAGTCGTACTGGTTTAGGTTTTATCTTGGCCCAAAAGCAGGAGGGCAAAGAACGTGTGATATCCTATGGTGGAAGAGCATTACATGATGCGGAAAGAAATTACACTGTTACAGAAATTGAAGCTTTGGCAGTTGTCGAGGGAATCAAGAAATATGCTCCATATTTGCAACATAGTATCAAATTCACTGTTGTAACTGATCATTGCGCTTTGAAATGGCTCTTTGGTATTAACAAAAATACCGGAAGTCGATTAGCGCGATGGGCACTTAAACTGCAGTCATATAAGTTTGATGTAATTCACATTCGTGGACGCCATAATGGTAACGCTGATGCATTAAGTAGAATAGATTATGACAGAATGGATATTTGTACTGATTGCAATCATTCTCATTCCAAAGTCACTGATGCTGTAGAAGTTAATAAGGTAGCCTGGGTAAAGTCGGGATTAGACGAGATGGTGAGCGACATCATACAGATAAAATTGTTGAATGAGAGCAATTTGTAATTTGGGCAACATTGCCTGAAAGTGTGTGTTCACTTTCGTTAATTTGTATATAGAAATGATTGTTGCAAAGAATTGCACACAATGATATTCTTCATGTAGAAAGTTTGAATTTATATAGTTGAGCAAAAATGCGGAAATGCAGTATGATCAAATAAGTGTTATATTTATTTGTATCTTTTCGGAAGAGGCATATGTTGTGAGGTTTTCTGGCAACATTAGTCTCACATGAATAGACGCAAACAAAAGAAAGTTTAATGTAAATTACTAAATATTTCAGTAGTGCTACCTTTGTCTTGTTTTGTCTGTCCTGTATTGTCTTGTTGTGTACACATAATATATAGTCACCATTGATGACTATTTAATTTTAAAGGGTCACAAAAACGTGATTTCTTTGAAATAAGAAAAATATGTTTCCGTATGAAACATCGAAATTGGAAGGAAATTTTCCAATTCTTATGCGCTTCAACTTTTGATGAAACCTTTAGACCGCACACGTTAATCAGAGGATTATGTATGAGAGTGTGTGTGTTTGTGTTAGGCCATTTAAGGGATATCCCGTATGCGTGTTTGTTCAGAAAAAATCCCTCTTTACCGTGTGAGCGTAATCACTTGGAATTTTTCACGTGAATTCCGGGTTAATACGGTCGCAGGTTTCCACAGGTTTGGCGTCGCAGAAGATTAATAATAAATTTATATTTAAGGCCACTCGTTTAAAAATAAAATAACATTCTCTGAGAATTAAAATTATACAACCTGATATTAGATGCCGTCAATTTGGCAGACGGAAACATGGATAAAGCACATGTTAAATTTTGTGACGAAATAAATAATTCGTTTCTATATATGATAGATATCAGTTTCTTTTATAAATATTTCACCCAGCATTCTTTAAGTTAAATTGTCAGGTGTCAATTTTGTTAGGAAGGGCGTATGTTGTGACGCTAAATTTATATTGATATTATTAATATTATTATTAATTCTAGATATTTCCATATCTAGAATTCAGGCCATGATTGACTTGAAATGGCAACACCGTACTTCCGTATTCTGAATCCCATTCGGTCTACGCGCCAATAACTCTGACCAATTCAAGTCTTCGTGCCACGCTGACAACACCTCATAAGTTTAGGCCATATAGTTTTCTATTCACACAACAGGACTGGTGAGCTCTGAATTACAGAAGCTCACGATTGATGCGTGTCATGTCATTTCTTTAGGATAGTCTAGATGCTGGGTGCTGTGTTCGTTTATAATATGAGTAAGTGAACTATTTATGTTGAATTAATAAAATGTATATATAAATAACTTGGAAGCTATATCCGTTATATTCATTCTGTGTGTTTTGGTCCCCTCTCCGCCATGCGAGTATTTTCCCTAAAACCACGTCACAACAATAATAACATACTTATAGTCACCAATTTTATAATTATTTCCAGTAATTGTTTATGCATAAAGGTACTATCTAAATGTAAAAGAACTAAAACTCACTCTTTTGAGAGCTCTAGGAGGGACAGCTCTTTTTTGGAGTGAAGTTCACTCGTTTCTGGAGTGAAGTTTACTCTTTTCAGAGTGATTGCCACCCTTTTCAGATTGAAAATCACTCTAAAACGAGCGAAAAATCACTCCGAAAAGAGCGAACTTCACTCCTAAAATGAGCCGTCCCTTCTAAGAGCCCTCAAAAGAGTGAGTTTTAGCTCTTTTACATTTAGAGAGTAATGTGAATTCACACTTTCATGTGATTCGTCATCAGATCAAAATCCGGGATCAAAATGGCAGCTAAAACACATTATCGTATGCGAGATCACTCTTGGAAAATGCATCGTGAATAACATATGTATGCTTAGGGTCCAACCCGGTGGCAGCATAACGAAATTCTCCCCACGAGAACAAATAAAGCATTTTCTCCACAAGACGAGTTGTCTCTGGAATCCTGTTCAATAATAGAAACAGACAACAATTAAGAAAATAACCAATGCTTAGAGTAGTGAGCAAATAATTTATAATGCGTAGAGGGGGGCGGGGGGGGGGGGGGGGGGGGGGATTAATAATCTGTGGGAGGGACAAAGCGATTCAGAGTGACTCAAAATATTGAACTATTAAAAAACTGGCAAATGAATAACCAATGCTTAGAGGAGGGAAGGTGAGTGAACATCTAATGCTTAGAGGGGATTAAATTGGGGGCGGAACTAAGCGATTTACAGACAAAAAATGAAAACAATTAAATACTGGGCGAGCGAATAGCCGATGAATGGTGGTGTTTTTTGGGGGTGATGGGGGAGGGGGGGGGGGGGGGGGGCTGGTAGAAGGAATAGGAGCGAATAACCAATGGTTAGTGGGAGAGGACGATCAAATAACATTATGGTTATTTATATACACGGTCCACGGAGTGTATGGAAAATAACCAAATGCATAATAGTAAAGGGTTCAACAAAAGAAAGTATACCACTTTGTTTTTGTCATTTTGAGTAACATTCAATTTTTTTTTACCAAACAGTCTAGATAGGCATTTAGATGAATCTGTTAGGCATACTGTGATACCAAATTCGCCCCCTAACAACAAAGATAAACCATGATTAGCACCATTTAAAGAAAAATATCCCATTTTCAAAAGTCACATTTCCAATACACAGCACGAGAAAAAATGACCAATTGTTAACATCTGCACTGTGCGATCGATAGCCCCGTCAATCCTGGTTAATACACACACCCCGAGAGACCCCAATTGGTCCTTGTGCTGTGTATTGGAAATGCGACTTTTGAACATGGGATATTTTTCTTTAAATGGTGCTAATCATGGTTTATCTTTGTTGCTACACTCTAAGAAATTAAAGAACCTTTTTTGTCCTGCCAGGAGAACCCCTAAAGGTTCTTTAAAGAACCAAAAATAGTTCCCCAAACGTGATACAGAACCATTTTTGGTTGATACAGAACCATTTTTAGTTCTATGAAGAACCTTGTTTGGTTCTTCAATTTTCAAGAACCTTTTTTGAAGGTTCAAGAGAGAGGTTCCTTATAGAACCTTCAAAAAAGGTTCTTGAAAATTGAAGAACCCCAAAAGGTTCTTCATCGAACCAAAATGGTTCTGTATCAACCAAAAATGGTTCTGTATCATGTTTGGGGAACTATTTTTGGTTCTTTAAAGAACCTTTAAGGGTTCTCCTGGCAGTACAACTTTAGAACCATTTTTTCTAAGCGTGTAGGGGGAAATTTTGGTATCAAATTATGCCTAAAAGATTCATCTAAATGCCTATCTAGCCTGTTTGGTCAGAAAAAATTGAATGTTACTCAAAATGACATAAACAAAGTGGTATACTTTCTTTTGTTGAACCCTTTATATTGGGGTATTAATCTGGGGAGGAACTAGGCGATTTAGACTAAATGCTTAAGCTACAAATCTTAGGTAATTTAGAATACAATGGTGATACTTTGTATGTGAGAACTTGCTTTTATTTTGATATGGTTTCGGAGGATGAATTAGTTACATCAATGCAACTAAGGGAAAGGGGCACACCAATTAACTTTAGGGAATGGTAGAGACAGAAAATTCGCATTATGTCAAAGAATGATAAGGCTTTACGAATCTAAAACAAGATTTCACAAGATTTATGGCCTCGAATAAGGATTGTACTTATAGACACACCCTATATATAATGCAGAGTTGAAATAAGATGAGTCAGACTCAGACCGGAGGAGGGGGTACTTGTGGATGTGAGGTTCCGTGGATGTGCCGCCAAATAGGGTCACATTTTTAACCCGTCTGGTAAATGAATGATCTCTTTTCATAGCCATTTTGCTAAATTTATTGATCTAAAATCCGTTATCATGCTGTTTTTCACAGAAATTTGAGCTTAATATGTCAAATATATAATATATAGAAAATGATGTGTCTCCGGTAAACATATGGGTCCGTTTCACCCGAAAATTGATAAATATTTGGGTCAATTTTCAATTTGCTGGCGACACCCCTACCAAAATGTACCTGAGTACCCCCCCCCCCCCCCCCGGGCGGGAGTCAAATTGGATATGCAATGGTCTATTTGTTACAATGATTTCTCTTTCTTGGTGAAATGACTTACCATATTATCAAATGGTAAGAAGAGCGGGGCTCCTCACACTTCCTGAAGAAAAAAAACGCTGAAGAAGAGTCAGCGTTACTGATCATATCTGAATATGCAGCTTTATTTGCATCAGATGTGCAGGGGACATCACGATAATACGTTCCACTGTCCCGCTCGGTTAAGATCTCCCACTGTTTATTGACTTTGAACTGTGCCCACTTGAATTGGCTTCTTGCTGTAAGATATGCATCCTCGGAAAACACCACTAATTAAAATAATAAAGACAACAATGAAATTAATCCTCACTAATTAAAATGATAATAATAGTGATGAAGATAATCCTCACTAATTAAAATGATAATAATGATAACGAATACAATCCTCACTAATTAAAATGATAATAACAATAACGAAAATAATCCTCACTAATTAAAAGGATAATAACAATAATGAAAATAATCCTCATTTATTAAAAGGATCATAACAAATAATTATTTAGAGAATAAAATATAGTGCTTAGCTACTCTGCTTGGTACGATAGTCTTATAATGTATAGGTTGTACCATGTTTGGAGTCGTGTATGGTCACCGCATATATGGTATAGCATATTTCCTCCTTAATAAATTTGGAAAATCCAGCGAGCTGTTTACCAACTTCCTGCTTCGAATTAATCGCGCCTCTTTAGTAAAACGCACATGGAAACGCTGCGGTATACGCACAACGCACACACCGGCGACTTTGTGTATGATCATACTCGCTGGAGGTATTATTAATCGACTGAATTAAGCCCCGCCCAAACTATACACCATTGTCTTGTAATACATAAAGCGTATATTGGCCAAAAACCAATAAAAATTGCCTGTTGACATCCAAAACCACACCCACTATAGATGAGGTGACATTTGTTGACATTTAGGACGCCCTCTGTTGGTTTGAGACAAAACACACCGGGCAAGAGTTCCTATAGTTAACATAGGTCAGATCAGGTTTTCTAACTAGATTGTGGTGTCACAGCACAGCTCTAATATCAGCATCCATTCCGGCCCAATAGTACCTCTCTGCAACTTTTGGTTTCACCTTGTTTCTCCCCAAGTGTCCAGCCGACTTGGCTGCGTGCAACTCATCCAACACTCTCTCTCGCAGACCCCTCGGCAACACCACTAACCACTTAACCTCTTTTCCATCCCTACTCTCCCATCTTTTGGCCAACACACCCTCTTTCACTGCTAAGAGGTCCCAAACTCCATAATGTTCCTTCGCGCGAGACGAAAGCCCCGATGCCTCTTCTGCGGTCGGTCTCCCTCCTCCGGCTTCCTTCTTTCTTAGGATAAACGCCATCGTCTCATCCTCTAGCTGTGCCTCACGAACATCGGCTAAGTTCACCACTGGCTCCAGTCCAACCTGTCTCACCACCAAACACTCTTGCTGCTGGTCTCCCGACTCCGGTTCCTTCTCCTCTATCGTCGGCTCAACTCCCAACGATTGCTGATCCTCCTCAATCACTGATTCATTACCACCCTCCTCCAACAGCACCAGTGACTGGTTCCTTTTCCTGTATCGTCGGTTCAACTCCCAAATATTGCCGATCCCCCTCAATCACTGATTCATTACCACTCTCCTCCGGCAGCACCACAGTGACTACGTTCACCCCTCCTTCCACGACCTCCAACCCCTCCGCGGGTCCTTCAGTCTGGCAACCTGTGTCACACTTCTCTCTTACCACATTCACCAACCTCTCGTCGCCTCCTCCTGACACAAATTTCATCTCTTCCCATTGCTCCCGCTCCTCCCGTTCCATCTCCGCCACCCGCTTCGCCTCATTCCGTCCACACTGTTTACATGGAATGCGGGACAGTCCATCCGCATTCTGGTGACGCACGCCTGGCCGATATTCTATCAACAGGTTAAAGGACGACAGAACCTCCAGCCACCGGGCTAACTGACCCTCGGGGTTCTTGAAATTCTTCAACCACCTCAGAGACCCGTGATCTGTCCGTACCTTAACGACTTGACCCGTCAGGTAATGTCTGTACTTCTTCAAAAACACTACCACTGCAAGAAGCTCCCTCCTGGTTACACAATAATTCCTCTCAGGCTTCGATAGGGACTTACTACCGTAGGCGATTACCCTCTCCACTCCATCCTGCTCTTGAGACAACACACCTCCTAAAGCGAAATTACTGGCGTCTGTGTCCAGTACGAACTGACCTTCCAACCTCGGATACCCTAGTATAGGTGCCGATATCAACGCCTCCTTCAATCTCTCAAACGCCTGCTCACACGTCTCTGTCCACTCAAAATTCTTCTTCGCCGTCTTTTCGGTTAACTTATGGAGCGGCGCAGCAATATCCGCAAAACCCCGGATGAATCGGCGGTAATATGATGCTAATCCCAAGAAACTCCGCACATGCGTCGGCGTCCTTGGCGTGGGCCAATCCCGCACCGCCTCTATTTTCCCCGGGTCGGTATGAATCCCATTCTCAGACACCACGTGCCCTAAGTAATGCACCTCCTCCTTAAATAGATGACATTTCGAAGGTTTCAACTTTAACCCCGCCTCTCTGAACCTAATCAGCACTACCTCCAAACGATCCACTGTCTCAGGTATGGTGCTACCAAACACTATCACATCATCCAAATATACCAACAGCGTTTCCCACCTAAGTCCCGCTAACACATTCTCCATCAACCTCTCAAACGGCGAGAGTGCGTTACACAGACCGAAAGGAAGTACGTTCCACGCGTACAGCCCACTCGCCGTCGAAAACGCCGACTTGTTCCGGGCCTCTGAATCCATCTCAACCTGCCAATAACCCGCCGCTAAGTCCAGCGCCGCAAAATACTTGGCACCTCCAAGCGCGTCTATCGAGTCGTCGATGCGGGGCAACGGATACGCATCTTTCACCGTCACCTCATTAAGCCGGCGATAATCCAGACACAGGCGCTTAGTCCCATCCTTCTTAGCCACCAACACCACTGGACTTGCCCACGGACTATCAGATCGACTGATCATCCCCTTATCTAATAACTCCTTCACCTGACGCTCGGTCTCCTCTCTCTGCTGGGGTGATGAACGTCTAAGTGGCTGACGTATGGGTCGAGCATCACCAGTGTCTACCGAGTGTTTCACTAGGGTGGTTCTTCCTATGTCATACTCGCCACTTGAGAATACATCCTGATACTTAACCAGCAGTGCCACCACTCGGTCTTTGTCTTCCTCCCCCATCCCTTCCGTACTCTTCCTCGCCAACTCCTGTAAGTACTCCGGTATCTCGGTACATCTCCCTTCCTCCTTCTTATCCACTTCTTCACAAACATCCTCCTCGCTCACAGACACCATCCTAGCCAACACCGTACCCTCATTCACGGTGCGAGGTTGATCAGTCATGTTTATCACCGAGATGGGAAACACGCCGTCGCGGATCGCCACTATACTCCTCCCTACTATTAATCCTTCATATAACAGAGGGTTACCAACCATCCAATGGTTCCACCAGCCCCAACACCTCGGTGCCGGAATTCAACGTCTTCGCCGGCACACAAAGTTGGTGTTTAGCCGGAATGATCACACTCCTCGCCGCGCACACCCGGGCACGTAGCGTGCCGCCCTGACTTGATAACAAATGTACCGTACCACCTTCGACACCTAGCTGACATTTTCCGAAGTCCAAAACTGCCTTCACTCTCTCAAGAACATCCATCCCCAATATACCACTTCGCACATCCGCTACCACAACCTGTGCTCGAAGACTCCGATCCCCCATCTTCATCTCTACATCCGCTCTACCTTGAATGGTTACCTTTCCCCCATCCGCCTGGATCAGCTCTATGTTCACCGGTCTCAATTTAGGTCTAACCCCTTCTGGAATGCTGAGGTACTGTTTGTTAGTCAGTAAAGTATTCGAGCTTCCTGTATCGACCAGCAACAGCATCTCTTCGCCTTGAATCTTCACTGGTGCATAGAAGTCACGACCCGGGTTCACCTCCTTCGCACTCACTCCTTGTACCTTAATAACGTCGGACTTCTCTTTTCCCTGCTTACATCCCTCTAGCTTCCCACTCACTTCCTCCATCAACGCCCGCGTTCCTTTCTCACTTTTTGCCTCCTTCGCCCGTAACGCGAGCTTCCTCCGTTGTTGCTCTATTCTCTCCCTCTCCTGTTACTCTGCCTCTTTTCTCTTTTTCACTTCCTCTATACACCTCCCCATCTCCATCCTCCGCTTGGCATATAGCGTCGGGCAATCCATTTTCCAATGCCCTGGTTCTCTACAATAACGGCAACAGTTGATATCCGGCTGCCACTTATTCTCCAACTGGTAGCTCGTCCATCCATTCCGTCTACGAAACCCCCACCTCTGCCCTGAATTGCCCTGCACCCGGTCGTCGCCCGCTCGCAACCATCTCCCATCCTCTCTACTCCTTTCGGGTCGGCCTCTCTCTACTTTTTGTTGGGTCCTACTGATGGTTCTGACCTTCCCATGGACCCCTGGGTCGGCCCCGTACCGTTTCCCGACGTCGCACCGCCTACGGGTTGTGGGCAATTCCGTCCAATGTGCCCTTCTTGTTTACAACGGAAGCACACCACGCCACTATGACTGCACTCCCGAGCGAAGTGTCCTATCTCCCCACACTTAAAACAACTCTGTTGAACCTCAGCCCCACAATCTCTCGCGAAATGTCCGGGTTGGTGACACTCCTTATCTCTTTGTCCTTGCATCGACACGGGGCCACGGAGTGGTTAAAAACCACCCGAGGTCGGCCCACCGTAATTAGCTGGAGGTTGCCCACCATAATTACCAGTTGGCTGTCCACTCCCCCACGAACTCTGGTCTGTAACCGGCTGCATTGGCCCCACCAAAGGCCGAATATACTTCAAAGCCTCCATCACACCCTGCGTCATCGACTTTAACTCATTCATCCCCGACCTCATCTCCGACCTCACACCCTCCACTCGTGCACCGACTTCTCTCTTCTGCCTTTCCATATTCCCCTTTATATTTGGCACATTTCGGGCTTCTATCGCCCTTACCACTCGTTCGAACCCGTCTTTCATTTGTAATTGGGTACCGTCCGGAGACAGACCCTGTGCCCCAAGCGCTCGGGTATGACTCGTCCTATGTGGCCGTCCTCTCCGCTGCTCCATCTTCTCAAACGAACTACTCCTCTCTACCCTATCCAACATCTCCTCCAAGGTGCCCGATGAGAACCGATGCACCTCCTTCCTCATCTCTGGGTCGGTGATAGCCCTTCCAAAGTGGCACCGAGCCGCCCTATCTCTCTCTGTCTTCGAGGAGGCT
The DNA here is from genome assembly GCA_035610835.1 of Ophiura sarsii. NCBI lineage: Eukaryota > Metazoa > Echinodermata > Ophiuroidea > Amphilepidida > Ophiuridae > Ophiura > Ophiura sarsii. The sequence goes on from CM069454.1 coordinate 64,422,550, forward strand.
GGCATCGCTAGCAACGTTAACCTTTTTATCTCCTGAGCTAGGTCATAGTAGCTTTCGCCCGGCTTCTGTTCCCTTAGCTGCAACTCGGCATACCAATTGTCGGGGTCCTCACGGGGTCCGAATTCCTTCTTCATCAACTGAACTAACCTCCCATAACCTGCTTCCTTAGGGTCTACGTCGCTCGCCGCTAGTACGGTCGAAGCACTGCCCTGACAACTAGCATATAGCCACATGGCAGCCTCTTTATCCGTCCACTTATTGTACTCTCTACACACCTCGAAATTCCTGTAGAAAGCTCTACAGTTCCCCCTCCCTTCAAACTTCTGCGGGTTCATCTCCCGCTTGGGTTTCTCCTCCCGCCCCATATACTCTTCATATTCAGCTCGATTCCTCACCCTTTTGGTCCGACGCAAGGCTGGACGGAGTGTGTCATCACTCTCTTCGCCTGTCACATCCTCAACATCGCCATCTCCTCGAGGACTTTTCTCTCTTCTTCGCCTTGAATCCTCCCTCCGATCTCTCCCCATTTGTCCCCTCGGAGGCGTACCCCGGTCAAACTCCCTTCCCCCTCTACCTCCACCACAGGAACCCTCACTCCCTCTTGGAGCTGGGTGCCCCATTTCTCTCTCTACTACATCATTCTGTATTCCTCCTTGTGATAATTCCAGTTCACCCCCACTTCTCTTCCACGATCCCCATCCCCCTACGGAACCTTGTCCCTTGTCAGCCTGGTGACGGTCGAATCGCACTTCCCTCCTACTCTCTTCCAACTCCTCTCCTTTCCCCATCCCCTCTCTCCCTCTCCACCTGCTCCTTCCGTCTCGCAGGCGGGTGCTCCAGCTCAACTCCCACATCCGTATTACTGCTCCGTTCTCGCCCCCTTGATCCTTCGTTCAGACTTCGCTCACTCACCACACCCCTTCGAGGTTCACGTCTCACCGGCTCACCTCCAGTCCTCTCCATCTCCTCTCTATTCCGCGTCCAATCCTCCCTCTCTTTCACCAAGCGTCTCCGCTCAGCCTCCGCTTCCGCCAGAAAACCCTCGCAAACTCTTCTCATGTTCCCGCCGGTCATCCTCCATCCTCTTCTCGTGTTCTCTCCGGTCACTTTCTAACCTCTCTTCGTGTTCTTCGCGACTCAACCGTTCACACCTTCGCTTCTGTGCCTCCTCTTTCTGGCACTAAAAACGCTTCCGCCGCACGGGAACGCCGTTCTCGTTCTCTCAACCTCTCTTCATTTTCCCTTCGGTCACGTTCGACCCTCTTCTCACATTCGTCACGACTCGCCAACTCGTACCTACTCTTCTCTACCCCCTCTTTTTGCCCTCTAGCCCTCTCCTCCCTTTCATCGAGCATACGCTCCCTCTGCATCCCTCGTGCAGCATCTCTCTCCTCATTACTTGCCCCACCACCACACCTCAACCGTCCCGGCTCATCGCGGAATCCAGGGGGCACCTTGCGTCCATTATCAATCACACTACTTGCTTCTTGCATTTCACGCCTCTCCTCCTCTCTCCCCACTTGCATTTCACGCCTCTCCTCCTCTCTCTGCAGTTGGGCACGGATTGCAGTGCTATTACCCTCTTCCCACGAGTCACCACTGCTACGGTATTCGTTTTTGTGCCCAACTCGCCCAGGAGTGTTCGGGGGAACCAACACACTTTGTCCGACACCGTCCACACTATTGTCACTACTCCAACGCTCCGATTCACTATCACTTTCACCTCCTTCACCATCTTCCTTAGGACCCGGTTCCCTGCTACCATCTACCCTGCCCGTCACCCCTGTCATAGCTGATCTACCACCACCGTTCACCGGACTGCCTTGCTCACCCGACATACCCGGCCTACCACGACCAACCACTCGACTCCCTTGTTCACCCATCAAACCCGGCCTACCACCAGTCACTTGTCCCATCTACTCACCCGTCATGTCCGGCCTACTATCACCGATTACCGGTCCCGTAAGCTTCCTCGTCATTGACGACGCACCATCACCAATCACCTCGCCCGGTCTCATGGGCCTACCACTCCCAACCACTCGGTGCCTCTGCTCACCCACCAACGGTACACCACCACCTGGCACTTGGTGCCTCTGCTCTCCCGTCTCATCATGCATCCTCATCGGCATACCACCACCGGGCACTTGCCCCATCACACCATCCATCCTTATCGGCATACCACCACCGGGCACCTGCCCCACCACATCATCCATCCTCATCGGCATACCACCACCGGGCACTTGGTGCCTCTGCTCTACCGTCTCATCATCCATCCTCCTCGGCGTACCACCACCGGGTGTTTCGGGCCTCGGTACACCCGATGGCCAAGGCCAAACGTTACCATACATTCCTCCACTCCGTTCCCCCGTCATCTGCGACCAACCACGGCTACCCACGCCTCCCGTCATCTGCGGCAAACTACCACCAACCACGCCTCCCATCTGCTCCCCCGTCATCTGCGCCATACCACGGCTAACCACTCCTCCCATCATCGGCGGCAAACTACTACCAACCACTCCTCCCATCTGCTCTCCCGGCAACTGCGCCATGGTGCACACCTATCTTTTGATCGAGTCTTTCTCGTTGCGATGCCGAGTCCGTCACCGTCTGCAGTCTACCGTCAAAGTCCGTCAAAATGTATATAGTCAAAGCCAAAAAAATTTCGTTAAAGAAAAATGAAAATCCCACATCTGACACCACTTGTCGCGGGGCCGCGAGCGAGCTAGATTTACACACGCGTGCGATATCCAAGTGTGCTGATTATTTTCCACAGCACAATCTGAATGTCGTTTTTGTATACAATCAAAACAAATAAACCGCGCCATTATGCACCACTACTAAAACACTACACATTGAATTGACTCAACATGCCAACTAATTTTGTATTTGGTACAAAGATTTTACTCGTCACCGCCCATACGCACGCAATTTGATACAGCGAATGTTTTTGGAACACACTGTAATTTAACTTGTCCAAAATTCACTTTATAAAATAATTGAATCGCAAAGCAGCACACCGCTGTTAAAACTCGCCGCTTTCAAACATCAAAGGCCGCCGACATATGGTGTTTGTGACACACCACTACTACGGGTGTATCGTTGATACAGTAAATAAGCTTAGACAATTATACTTAGTCACAATTACGGAAGCATAATTTGTATATAAAGTCTAATTTTATAACTTTTATGAGATACACGGAAATATAAATACACCAAAAAAAGGTACTGTATAAAATACTTTAAAGAAAATACTCCCTCATCCCATCACTACCAGCCCGCCCTCTATCTCCTCTACGAGTCCCGTATGTACAGCACAGGTTATCATAATACAACTGTCATGACATTATTTTGAGATCAACATAATTTTTAGAATACACAATTATTCCGCTTTTACCATCCAAGTAAAATGAAATGTTTATTTATACACCTTTACAACAAGGCTCCTCATCAATAGACCTACACATAATATTACGGGACTGACTGGGCATTTAACAGCATCATGAGCATGTATGAAATCACCCCACAAATTGTAATAATAAAAGGCCTATTTAATTAAAAATAAACACCCTCTATTTTGTGACGATTATTCGGAAATGCACCGAATTAAAAACAAACCTAATATTTTATAAGATAATATAATGCAACCACGTACCTGACACGTTCAGCAGGGAAGGATGGGTTCGCGACTGTATAATGCATTTATACGAAAGCGAATATAAACCTAAGTTTTATTTTATTTTAATCAGAGAAATCTCCCTACGGTATTTATAAACTCAACCCCATACATCTCACACACACCACTGCACAAAGCATCCCATACACAAAGCGTAAATTTTCCAAGAACGTTCATGTACAAAAAGGTCACTCCATCTACCGCTACATGTCCGGTCCCATCCATACACACAACACGCCCAAGGGTAATTTGCCCCCGGACGATTTGATAATTTGAAAACCGTTATAAACCGTTATAAATTTATCTAAACAGTAATTCAACACTAGCCTATGGTCACCACATGATGCTATAACACATCTCTCACATATCCAAATATTTTTTATAGCAATCGAAAATAGCCAAAAGGAGAAATTTGGGGGGGGTGTAAAACTCGTAGTGAATCTGATGAATTTCGGAAAACGTCACATGTTATTGAATACAAGCAATTACATAATCTTACATCATGATTCCATGAACAAAATTGACCAAAATTCACACCAAACCTCATAATCTCTCACGTTTTCTTGGCCTAGTACAATCTATAATATAATACAGTACTTACTATGATACGATGTCAACCAAAAACGGTAGATTTTAGATGGATTCACAAATATAGTCCGAGATAATCCTAGGTTTTGTCCTTCACATAAATCCGGCTGACGCAATAACTCGTTGTGGAAAAATACCAGAAACAGACGCTAGCCAGCGCTCGTGATTGGCTTAGAGCTGTCAGGTGACACGTCGTGAAATAGAAGTTGGTACACCCCGCACAATTTAGGCGTAACATACAGGGTGCCAGGGTGTCACAAAAAAACACATTCACCCGTAACAATTATTATATAAATAGTAATAATAAAAGCGATTCCCGCTACAACCGCAACAGCAAAAATGAGAAATTGCCACTACTACCGAACACTGTCAGTAAATTGCAATCGCGCAATTTATTATTGGGAACAATATTTACGTAAATCTAAAACGTAAAATTGTATCGGGAAAATGGTAGGAAGTAGTAGAAAGCGCGGCGCAAAATGTGGGCAGAAGGGTCGTGCATGCGAAGCGGGCCCGCCTCGCGAGCAGGGTGTTTTTCATTGCCATACAGGCTTTTTTTTTCACCTTAAAAGAATTAGTCGATCATTTTGCATTTTAGCAAACAGCGATATCGTATAATACAATTTCAGAATGAAGATGACGTTATTAGGGGATATCCCTCGAGGAATCGTGGAAAGTATTGAGATTTATTTTGTTTTCTATTTTTACGTTAGCTGTTTAATTTCTGAGGTGTTTAATTTCACCTCAGAAATTGCAGGAATTGAAATCATGTTCGTAAATAATACAAAAGGGCACGACGGCAATTGGATAAGAGGGCACGGCTAGTAGTGGCCGTCGATGAAGGGTGTTTTTAAGGGGCTTCACCTGCCGTCGATTACTGCAAGGGCCGGGCTCATGGTCTAAATATATCAGTCAAGAGGTTTTGCCATACTCATTGGGCTAATTGCGCGCCAATTCAGCCACCATAAGCAACCTGGAACGTAAAGGCCGTGAGTGAGTGGGTCAGTCAGTCAGTCAGTCAGTCAGTCAGTGAGGGAGTCAGTCACGGTTGCGACTATAGGCTGCTCGTGTGCGACTATAGGCTGTTCGTGTACGACCAGCAAAAATGATTAAAAACAGCAATCACGGGATCGGTTAATATTTTGGGCGCCATAAGGTGAAAAAGTGTGTCCCGCCACTATCTCCCAGTTGCCAAATGACACCCACATCTAAAATAATCTTGTGGCTTATCAAATAAGATTATTTGAATCCATTGTCCCGTACTTTTTGACATAATGAAGTGACAAAGCTTACAATGCAATCGGAATTACCGAGCACCCTATTATTTGGTGTCAAAGTCCCAAGTATGCAAATGACCTCACTGAATGCAATGTCATGCGCTACCACACACTACCCTAAATCGCGTCTTTTAGTAGTTAATTAACGGGATCTCTTAACCAAAACTCCGGATCACATTGGTTAGACTTTTTTAATTTAACTCATTTCGAACACCAGAAAATGATGCTGCATTCAAAAACGTAAGTTAATTTGTGGAACTTGTCATATCAAATAATTGAAAAGAGAAAGATGATAACCATATGGTAACTAAGCAATACAAAACTAGTTACATATTATCTTTGCATGAGGATGATCTCATTTTCGTTAACCTTGTTTTGAAATACCACTCGTCGATTTACTTTAGGGAAGTTTGCCCAAACTTTGATTCTAAACAAAATATAATTAACAACTGAAACTTGGTATGGATTGAAGATTTATTAATATGCAGAAGCAGCCTTCATTGTGTAATAGGTTGGAACACCATCCTAACCCCTAGAAATCATTAATATTACTTTTCCTCTCTGAACCGACCGTTCTGATCGCAATCTAAATTTCTGGCGGCATTCAGTATAGAAAAGGCGAATACGAAAAAAATTCTTGGATCATATTTCATAGACAGGCCTTTTATCTTATTGAATGATTTCATCGAATGTTTTATAGTTTTGGGCTTGTGTTGGGCAATTTTAAATCATGCTTTGTGTTCCAAGCACGGAATCAAAAAGAGAATTGAACGTATGGTAAACGGAACTATCATTAAAAGAGCTTTCCACGATTTGCAGTAATATGAAGGCGAATATACAACGATCCCCACGATTAAAAATAATCTACAAAACACGATTGATTATGGGTTTTTTAAAAACACACACGAAAGATTTTTTTAAAGATTTTCATTTAATAATGACTAGCATAGTAGCATCAATCCTTGATTTCAAGCTTTAACATGTTTACTGGTATGCTTAAAATAACAAAAAAACCAAAACAAAATGAGCATCTAACATGTCTAAGATCCCATAGATTTGACAACACCTTATATTTTGCATGATTTTATTGGACCGGCCTTTTACGCAATGTGAGGGGGTATAGTAGCGTAACTAGGGTCTTCAATGGGGGTGGGGGGGGGGGGGTGGGGGGGGGCATCGGGTGGAGGGGGTCATCTGGTAGGGGAGCATACCCGACTATTTTTTGTATATACACATAGAGTTTGTCCTTTCAATGGGGGGAGGGGGCATCAGGGGCAAAGGCCCCCTCTTCCCTATAGTTACGCCCCTGAGGAGTTATTTATACACATGGACTTTTACGGCCGTTACCATAAAAGGATTATCGTATCATTGTGTGTCTTACACCTCGTAACAAATACGATACATCATAACGAACTGCACCGTATTATGTATGCATCAGCATTGGTCTAATATTACAATAAAAGTTATTGACCACGGCCATAACTGCGATGTCCCTTTAATAAAACTTGTTGAACCTCTTTATTTCAATATCCATATTCTTAAAATAACTAAAAGACATAAAGCATCACACTCCTCACATGTTTATCAGCTGACGAAAAAACAGAGATGTATTTTAGTCCGTATTTGTACATCAAGTTCTGGAAAAGGGGTTTTGCAAAAATTCAATCCATGAATGGAAAATGTGGAAAACTAAATATCAGAAATTATGTAAGTAGTAAACTTATTATATTTGGTATGATGGTTACCTGTAGGCTGTACTGTTAGGAGGCTGTTAAGTCTCAGGAATAGCCTCCGTAAAACTACCGTAACTTCTTCATTATTCATGAAATCCATATAAAAGTATACGTTCTTGGAAAGGAAATGAGTATGAGAATCCATTTCTGGTATCAAATTTCACTCCAAATACTAATACTTTGGATTTTGACCAAACAAGTAACTTTTTGGACTCCAAATTTGCTGCAAATGTAGCAAAATCAGTTTTAGGTAGAAAAATGCCGAAATTGCACCAAAATCATTTAAAGACACTTTTTCTAGGGACTCTTTATTAGTTTTGACGTAAATCTGTTTAGTTTTTAAAATGTTGACCAAAGAGTGGCAAAAAGTGAAGTTTTTACCTCAGAGTGTGTGAATGGTAGGTTTATACAGCATGACTTGTGCTATAAATAAAACTTATATTGGAGTTGACTTTCGAATTCTCGCGGTATTAGTATACTTTAGATTCAATGTGTTGAATTTTATAATCAAAATCCATATATCGGATGAAACGTTAAAAATGTCCAAAATGTCCAAAAATCATCTAGGGAATTTGTATATTTTAACAATAATTACATGACAGATGCACAATGACCACAATTTGTATGAATGTGTGTTTTTTTTAAATTAAAACAATTGGAAGATATGGATGAAACCTTGTCAACAGATGAATGAACACGTCCGAAGAAATGTCTTGATAAGACAAGTTAGGATTACGATACCTCTGTTGAGTACACAAGTATTTGTAACTAAAGTGCTCAACAAAAGAAAGGCATACACTTTGTTTATGTCCTATAGAGTGTCTTTCGATTATTTATTGTCCAAACAGACTAGATAGACATTTAGATGAATCTTTTCGGAACAATTTGGTATCAAACATGGCACAAAACAACATTATTATCACCATTTAATAAAATTCAGGCACGAACCAACGCAGTTTCACTGTGTTATCAATATCCCTTTCATTCCTGGCAATTCAAGTGCCACCCACAGCATTTTCTCGCCGATTGCGTGTGAGTTGAAAATGTGAATTTGGAAACGGAACGGATTTTCGTTAATTGGTGCTAATCATGGGTCATCTTTGTTGCTTGGGGGCAAGTTTGTTACCAGATTGTGCCTAAAAGATCCATTCAAATGTTTACCTAGCCTGCTTGGTCAAAAAATAATCGAAAGTTACTCTATGGGACACAGACAAAGTGTATGACTTTCTTTTGTTAAGCACTTTATTATGATGTCACGATCAATCCATAACCAAGCGCTCTCTAGAAAATTTGGAATTCGTTTTACTTACTAGGGATATCGCTGTAGATATTCAAAATCTGATCGTTTGTGATATGTTTCAACATTTGGCCCTTTTCATTTAATTGGTATTATGACTGTGACATGAACATGTCAAAGTTTTATTTTCCTCAAACGTCATGCGCACTGGCCCTACTGTGGAGAAGAATATACTATTTATTCAAAATGAGATAGATTTACAAATTTATCACCAAATGAATCGCATGATATATATATATATATATATATATATATATATATATCCTTAATGGAAACACTTAAAAAGTATAACGACATCTTTTTGGCGTGCCTTGCGTATCTTGGTTCTTGCCAAATTGAAGTCGTTCATAGACATACATTGTGAAACTTCTTCAATTGCGGTTAAGTAAGTGTTAAATGCAAGGGAAGTCAATTAAGGAAAATACATTTATTGTTATTATACTTCCCTATTTTCAAAGTGATCAATCAATGGCGGTCAATCTATGGATCTCTACAATGGCAGTCTGTGGACAGGTAACAAAATGTAGGAGAAATGTGTGACTTTGCACAGGGACTTTGTAAAGATGTCTGAAGAATTACGCATCAAAATGAAGTTTTTGGCTCCTTCACTTCTGGGTGATTTCTAAAACTTTATAATACCCCCTCGTATATTGTCACATTTTAAAAAAATTGTAAGTTTAAAAATTGTGCTACGTGAAAGTCTGTAACCCACAATTCCAGATACTAGCCCCTTTTTTATTTCCCTAGACATGAATATACATTTTTTTTCAGCAAGAACAAACCATTATACGAATGATATTGATCAAATCTGATATATTTGGAAGATAAACTCATTTCTTATGCATCTTTATAATTTTTAGGATCCCCGAACATTTTTTTCTTGATTTTGAGCCGAAACTGGAACTTTTGGCCCGTTCCCCCAGTTTCCCAGCTGATTTGTGTAGAAGTAAAACCAGTCTCAAAAAGGCTTATTTTTCAATTAACATAAAATAAAATAATCAGGCTAATCCCAAGGAGTAGACCAGAACTTTAACGGATCACCAGATCATTGTAGCTCCCAAATGCATAATGGCATATGGAATCCCTTAACGTGCACAGAATGCCTAGCGGTCATGGTAAATAAAGATATATTTAGAACTTTATTCAAAGAATGTGTCTATATGAAACAACTTATTATAATCGAGTTTGATATCATTTTAATACTTGAAATGTCCTTGCTAACTTTAAGTCAGGGCTGTCAACTCTCCCGCATTAGGCGGGAGTCTCCCGCATAGACACTCTTTCTCCCGCACTCCCGCATAGCATATAAAATCTCCCGCATCAACAAAATTACCTCAATTAAAGTGTGTATCAACACCTTTATACTAGCTTCCGTCGGTACATTTGCGATTTTGGGTACATTTGCGATTTTGACCATGCAATTTCCGTGCGGATTTGAAGAAAACATCATCCCTACCTACCCCCCCCCCCTCCCCCCCCCCCCCCCCCCCCCCCACACTTATCAGGATTTCAGCTGCTGACGGGGGGGGGGAAATTGTGCATGTTTTACGATTATTTTTTTGAGTATGTATCTCTCCCTCCTAGCAAATCCCAAAAGTTGACAACCCTGCTTTAAGTAGAGAGCAAAGACATTACGCAAGGTACAATTATATATAGGAAAATATTCATGGTCAAAGGTCTAAATTGAATCCCAAAAATTAATAAAATGCGAAACAGATGATGCGTGCAGTATTAAAATACGTTTTGTTTAGATAAGCTCAGGTCAGTCAGTTATCACTAGTTACTAGGGACTCTGTTTGTTATGATACAGGAACTACTACTAACAATATAATCCAACAGAAAGTAATTGAAAAGTTCGGTTTGGCTGCAACCAATATTGGCAAAAATGACGGCCAGACCACATTGTTTTGTGAGGTATCAACGAGATAAGGCCTGTTTTGAAAATGGCTGGGCAAGTTCCAGCATTAACTAGATTGGTGGCTTTATACGTTTTGACACTTTTAACAGGTAAATGTATTTGTTTATGTAACGAATTGCGTAAGTAAGGGCGAATGAGGTCCCTGTTATTCTTCACTGATAGTGGCCAGTCGTCAAATTATCGATGACGACAAAAGACGCTAATGAAGGACTGTAAACAGTTGAAACATATAATGAGGTTTAGAGCAGCAATGATTACAATTAGTTCTGCAGACACAATTCGATACTCTCACTGTAAACACTCAAAATCGGGCCAGATATAAGAACATCCATTTTAAATTAGCTTACATAAAGGCCGACTGGTCAGGAACATGTTTTATATAGTTAGGTTATAAACCTAACACAAAAGGTTCTTAAGCTCCATGTCAGTTCAAGATGAGAGGTGTGTCGTCAGTGCGTTTCCGCATCACCACCGCAGCATTGTTGTGCTCAGACCACTGAAACTATTCTTTGATCGCGCGGGTATAAAAGCCATCAATCATGTCGAATGGAAGTTACGCACACAAAATTATAACGTGATCACAAGGTACGCGTGCGCTGATGTCACTTTCAAATATGAAAACTATATGAAGTATAAATACATGTCATTATAGACAATTCGAAACATTTATGTGCTGTTCAAACTCACAAAGTATTGCAATTAATATGAGGATAACGAATCCGGCAGTATCATTTAAAGCCTTTAGAGACCCTTAAGCCTGCAGTGCAATGTGGATACAATTTAGATTCTTGTCCTATGATGTCTGTATTTCTTATGGTTCCGCACTGATGTTGAGTAAAAGGTAACTGGTAGATACAATTATAGTTTCTCAAAACACCAGCTGAATTCAGCACTAGGGTAACGGCCGGTATCTACCTTTTCGCTATCCTATGCTCGAATCGAAAACTATAAGAAGACCGGGGTGATAGGCTGATAGCTAACCCGACTAACTCGTGATCATTACACTAATTAATCATCAATTTGTTTGGATATATTTTTACTCAGGTATCGATTGCTTTTTGGATTTAACTTGTTTTGTTAACAAACCGATGATAAATATTGCAAAGAACAATGGTTTGTTTATCGGTGGATATACCAGCGGTGATGACACTAGTGCATCTTTGACATTTGGACGTGCGACAGATACAGGCACTGGGACTGGGTTACCAAATGATAAACAAATAGTAGCACATCCCACTATTCCGACAACAAGGCTTCTAAAAATGCCAAAGACAGGTGGAGTTGAGAGAATCGGTGCATTTTACTGTGAAGCTCAAAAAGGCAATATAGTGGAAACTATTCCAGCAATAATCATGGCGTCTGACAGTGAGTCCAATCAGCAATTTATTTTTACTTGCAATTTACGTTTACGGTGGTCAAACCCAAGTCATTATTATTTTTAGCTAGGGATACGGCCCACTAGGTTTCAATCAATGTCTAAAATCTGTCAATATTTGGCTGGATATGTACAGGGTGTATCAGAAAGAACTGTACCGTGTTTATAAAATACATACAAAATACAAAATAATTATTGTAATAAATTTAAACACCTGCAATATAAAGGTGAACATGTTTCCTATTCCTATGGAGCGTGTGTGGTCTAGTGGATAAGACGCCGGTCTCACGATGCAAAGGTTGTGAGTTCGAGCCCCATTAGGTCCAACATGTTTGTATCCTTGGGCAAGGTACTTAGTCTCAATTGCTTCGTCGACCCAAGCGATATTTGGGGAGCTGTTAGGATATCAAAATCTAAGTAGTGCTGATAGGCTTGTGCACTTGTCGACTGGTAGCCGCCTAAGTGTAGCGACCAAAGGATTCTGATGTCTAAACTGGCAGCGATAATAATTGATTTAAAAGCGCTTTGGGACTGTGCTTGCATTGTGGAAAGCGCTATATAAGAACGGTAATATTATTATTATTATTATTATTTTATATGTTAATTTCATTGAGATATCTCTTTTTGTTCTCGTGTGGCAAGACATAATCGAAAATCAATGTAAAACGTGTTTTAAATTTCAATCAATCCTCTCTACCACTATCCCCAACATTTCAAACAATGTAGCCACACCACAAAGCAACATTCAAAACTCCCGCCAAAGAAAGGAAAGTTAAAACCACTGAAGCAGAACAAATCCCGGTTTATTTGCGGATTAAAAATCAAAATTGATCTCCAAATTTCACCCACAAAAGTATGCAAATAATAAATAGTTATACAAGTGATATGAAAATTTCAAGTGAGATGGCGACCAAACATAAACCCTGTCCTATGGACGGATGGATATCTCAGGTAGTGTTAGTAATTTCGCAGATTTTTTAAATTGATCATTTCGACCAAAATTGAAATCTAACATCTTTACCAAAAAGTCTGTATTTTCTATCAGAAATGTCCGATTTTCAAAATTTAAAATTCTTATGAAAGCTGGGCGTTTGCGCAAGATATATGTGAAAACAGTTTGAACAATATCAATCGAATTCATACCATAATAAATCATATTGCCTCGGTACAGTTCTTTCTGATACACCCTGTAATAAATTATGTTGAAATAATATGGGTCGATTGATACATTTGCGTATATCTCGGCAATGCAAGCATAAAAACAGATAACACTTGTTGCATAGTAAGAACACGCAATAATCCCTGTTTGACACTCTTTTTAGATCTGAATTCCTTAATACAATACAAACAAGATCTCAATTACGTTTTTATTAAGGAAAATCCGCAACAATAAACCATAGAAAACAACAACGGATAAAAAACAATGGTACACGATACTAATGGTACATATTGCGGTAACACACGTTTGTGTCTGTTTTTCCATAGATAATCCAGACGGGGATGGATAAGTGGGTATTTTGTTTGAAGCTATGTATGTTTCGGACCAAGGTCGCTCAACACAAAAGCCGACGTAGCCTTTCGCCCTGTCATGAAATATTGAACTTTTCAACATCCATAAATAATACGCCACTCTCGTTCCCAGATGCATTAAATCGTTTGAAATCGATTTCAAAAGATGTGCTCTTGTCCATCGCGCTCATCATGGGTTCGAGTTTACGTGTAATAAAAAACTGGCTGAAATAAGTGTCTATAAAATTCACAAATAGCTGTTACATTTATCGCATCAGTGAATGTGTGTATTAAATGGTTCAAATATTAGAAGTATTTTAACTTTCACGGTTGCTTTTTTATCGAACTAATTTTATGTATCCCGTTAGCTATTATTATATACTGTAGTTGCCGCAATATAGACTATCAATACCCATTCTGTTTACCGGGCTTTTTAAACTTGCTAGACATACAGGTGTGTGAAAAACAGGCATCACCATTATTGACGATCTATGGTTTATCCCATGATAGGTGTTGTAACTCCTGAAAGAATCTCACAAACTGTCAGCGTAGGAGACTCTGTAACATTTTCTGTTACTACAACACGTACGAATCTAAAATGGATACATAATGGAAGTGGATTCATAGAAAAATGGAATGACCAAAACGTTGTTGTGCTTGCTCATGTTGGGATTGAAGATGGCGGTATATATGAATGTCACCAAGACCAGCATCGCGCAGAAGGGAAACACGCAGTATTCCAACTAATCGTTAGAGGTAGGTTACTTTTAATAATTATAAGTGTGTGCTATTGTTTTTAGTTTTAATTTGATCTGTAACTAAATTTAATGCAAGTTTTTCTTTTAGCATGTAGATCAGGGCGATGGGGCTTACCTGGATGCCCTAAGCAATGTCCTGTATGCCTAAATGACGGTATTTGTGATGAACGGTCTGGTGACTGTGTCTGTGCACCTGGATTTAGTGGTGCCAACTGTGAAACAGGTATAGTGAAGCAGCAGAAGGTCTTAGTTTAGATTTAATAATAATAAAAGATGTGTAGCTGCGTTACATTCCATATCGATATATGAATAATATGAGAGACAACTCAGACCTTTCGGACATTTTGTCGTACTAGTTTTATTATAATTCTAATAAAATTCCCTAGGAGGTTATTTGTTTGTTTTGGAATATCTGATTTATTTTTTGAATTATTGACCAAAAAGTGCCAAAAATGTGATTTTTTTGACACTTTTTTGTCAATCAAAAAATAAATGAGATATTGAAAACAAAACAAGGACAAAATTTGACAAAATATATTTTTAGCTATCTTCACCAAACCTAAAATTGGTCAAAAAAAAAATCAAAATGGTCAATTTCATGTTAATGGTTGGATTCATTGAACCCTTTTCTTCAAAAATAGGTATACTTTTATATAAATTAAATTATAATGAAGGAGTTACAGCAGTTTTACGGAGGCTATGCTGAGGGTCCACACCCCACTTAAACTATCAACATATTTTTATTTTTATTGTAAATTATACCAACATTCATAATTATTGTATTCATTTTCAGGCCAAATCGTGCCATATGGCACGACCCTTGTAGATTAGCGTTAAACCATCTGACCTACACACGACCATTACAAGGGACATTCAATAAGTTCTACCTCTTCCCTCATAACATCGCTAATAATACTATGAATGTAAGCCTCGTGACTTTGTCATGATTATAGCTCTGAATCATGGTTACACATTAATGATATTTGATATCTGTTTGATTTTTGTTCTGATGTGGTCAAAGCCAGAGAGCGATTTTGGACAACGGAAACCAACAATTACCCTTAAGATACATGTTTTTCGAATTTTCTCCGTATTGTACCGTATGGTTAGATATCAGAGCACGATTTTAATGCAGAAAACCTCCAAAAATTATGGTATTCATGTGATTGTAACTTTGTAAGCAATATAGTATAATATCAACTCGAATGTATTGCTATGCCTTAGCATGCTGGTAATCAGTCAAATTCGTTGTTACAATTCATGCCACAGTGATGCCTCGTATGTTAAATCTTTAGCATGATAATCACTTCTTTATGTGAAACCTTCAGAATAGTCAATCAGATACAGTAGTCAATAATAGAAATCATGCATCTCTTAGATAGACTTCGAATGTCTCGATTTAGTCCTGTATCTTGAAAATCTCTCAGTTCTTATGGAAAGCAAATATAATGACGTATATTTGCAGTGTTCCCTACAGGGAGGATTAAGCCTAATGGTTGTCCTGATCTGATTCTGGTTAATCAGACGGTATATTGTTCATATCAAATCAGTCACTTATAATTGATCGATAGGTATGTCTTGTCTCTCTATTTTTTGGCACACTAAGGGACCGTTCATTATTTATGGTGGAGGGGGGGTTGGGACAAATTCGAGACTCGTATGTTAAGATTACCTAACCCCCCCCCCCTCCCCGAAAAAATCAACTTGTCACATACTTAAGGGGCTGTCTTTACCTTTGGAATTTTGTTCAAGGATACGTTGGCAAATTTTGTTTGTGCCATATCTGAACGGCCAATAATTTTATGATTCCCCTTCTTTTTATTGTGTGAAATTAGTAATGGCGAGCGTAGCGAGTTGGATTTTTTTCTTCATATTTATACATTTTGGGTGGTTTTGTGAGTCTTTATAACCCGAACAAGTTAGAACATTCTGAGCAGAAACGTATAATCCAGTGAAACATTCTACTTTTGTGAGCATTGGTGCAAAGCAGAGATGAGGTGAAAAGCATGCAATAAATCACATTTTTAAATCATGAAATTGGATTTTGTAACATTATACACCCTGTGGCTCTAATGTCTCGACCGTTGATGATTATATAGATATGTTTTTCCACCGTATCGTTGATTTGCTGTCCAGAAGTCGTCTCATAGTAAAGTTTTTGAAGTCGATAGGTTTTAAAAAAATATGCGCGAAGCGCAGAAAAAAATGGCATTTACACTCCAAAATAGCCTCTTAAATCACTCCAAGTCCAATCACCACCATCTTTATAGTTTAAACAAATTTACACAACCCCCCTGTTCAAAAATAAAAAGTTACATAACCCCCCCTATTTCAACATATGAAAGTTACATGACCCCCCCCCCTCCACCATAAATAATGAACGGTCCCTAAATCACTGTAAATGGACATTATATCTGATTTTATAAGTATTTGTAGCTGAGATTCAAAATTAGAATTGAGGAATATTTCATAAGACTGGCTAAAATAGAAAAGTTAAGAGGTAGGAGGTAGAACTTATTGAATGACCTTCGTAATTTATTTGGATTTAATCAGCCGTTATTGAAGATCGTATAGTTTGTTTAAAACGGACATGGGTTAGACTTTCATCTCACCCACATGTTATTCGTCTGGACGCAAACATACTAATACAATAGACCGTTTGTTTAGTGATAGTGTTTCCTGATAATTCATTTCGACAGTGCGCGGAAGGAACATATGGGGTCAAGATGGAAGGTTAGTGTGTGCAAGTGGTAACAGCGATGCATGTCGGGGTGTTCTACTCTGTCTTCCACATCCGTATGGGTGCTCATGTGCAGCAGGATACCAAGGATTAGACTGCCAACAAAGTAAGTATTGTAGTGTCAAACAATGGAATTAGTTAGCGGTCATACACGACTCCAAATATGGTATAAAGCCTATACATTATGAAACCAACGTGTATAGCAAAACAGCTACGAACTATAATATGTTATTCTCATTCTTATTTAGGTATTAGTTATTTTTTAATATTTTGTCATAAAAATAACGCTTTTTGTTTGATTTATTTAAATCGAACAACAACAAATTTCCCCCTTTACAAATCGGCGAATTCAGCGAGATGTTTACCAACTTCCCGACCCCCCTCCTCCAGCCTGACCCCCCTCCCCCCACCGCCACGCTGCGTTATACGCACAGCGCATCCGCAGGCAACTTTGTGTAGGGCACGCTTGAACAACTTGACGCGATGACTATACGCACTTTAAGCTATGAATTAAGGCCCGCCCATCGGTTTCATAATATACGCATCGGCTGAAAATCAGCCGAATTGTCTGTTGACATCCAAAACCACACCCATAGGCTATTATAAGAATGATAATAGTTGTTTTTATAAATACTAGCTATTTGGTTTTCACAACTTGATTATAACAAGCAATTTTGTAACAGGAAAATAGGACTAGGAATATCATTCTACCAACTGATCATGTCAGTAAACACACGGTAAAGATGCTTCAATAGTATCGTCGATCGATATTCTTGGTTACTCTTGGTGTCTCATAGCTATAGCAAAGCAGATAGGATAAATGATCGTGTTACGTTTACCTCTGAATGAAGAACAGAGAATTACACATCGATATCAGTAGATACAAAAGGTGACACTGTACGCAGTGTCCTTGTTTTACATAAACATTTCAAGCATGCAATGATTTCAAGAAATCATATCTTTGTCGTTCCTTGACAGATTGTACAGACGGCTACTTCGGAGCTGGTTGCAGATCACAATGTCATTGTCAACCTAGTGTCCGTTGTCATCCCGACACAGGCATTTGTGATACCAGAATGTGTAGTGAGGGATGGTCAGGTGTTAACTGTCAACGTAATACACTAACATTTTTGTTCAATATTTATTTTTAATAAACCTAATCCTTGGACAGGGCAGGTAAATTCAACACAATGATGATGACAACAGGGATTTTGAAATATTCACGTCTAGAAATTCATTCTTTTAGTATACAGACGTGCTCTTATTTATGATATGATCTGTGAAAACCCCTCGGGTGTCGACAGATGCGAACTAAGGATTATGGGTAAAATAAATCGGTTAGGGTTAGCACCTGGTCCGGGACTTTTGTTGCTAGGTGTATTATGTGTATGTGAATAGATATAGACCGATCATCCCCTACTCTTTACGAAGGAGTCTGTGACCTTTTTAACGTGCTCGGGATAGCTCTTCCGATGCACGGGACTACCATTTCTACGTGACTTCCGAACCACGAGGCAATTGAGACTAAGTACCTTGCCTAAGGATACAAACATGTTGGCCGTAGCGTGGTTAGAACTCACAACCTTTGTATTGTGAGTCCTGCGTGGTATCCACTAGACCAATAAAATGTATAGATATTCTAATTATCTTGCATATCTTTCTTTTGTTTTAAACACTAGGAAATAAAATGTATGAACTTAAATATCAACTGTTTAGAGATCTATTACAGAAAGAGTAAAATCTCTAATGAAGAATAAATGGCGCGAACAAAATGTCCACTTATTTAATTGGTGTCTTGCCGAATGTAATTGATATCATCATCTGGATAAAAAAACTCAAATACAACACACTGATATATCAATCTAACTGTTTTATGTTTTCTATTTTTCCCACGTGTCTACAAAATGTTGACCAATGGTACCGGAACATTACACAATACAATTAAGAAAACTGTGAAAGTAAGTTAACACTTGTCGTCTTTAAATCAATTTAAAAAAGAGTTCTTCCGGTAAACGTGATAGGCCTACATTTGATAATCAGTCTTGTATGTTTGTCTTAACCCCCTGAGAACTACCGGCCGATTGGTTAAAAAGATGGATACATCATTTATTGCATCAATGAGAGACATTGTTAACATAATTGTATCCCTGATAAAGATGGGAGTGAAACATTTTACAAGCTGCATTTGAATTGGCTATTCATATGAGTACATCTTGTAATAAACCAATCAGAACCACTGTAAGTTAGACAGGTAGACCCCAGGGGGTTAAATACCTTTTTTCAGAATGTCAATGTTAATTGCGAAGTTTGACTGATCTGGTTATTTGATAACAATTCATTACCTTATGAATATGTATGTCAGATGTGGCCCAATGAAATGTCTGACAATCGCACATACTGTACGCGGACGCAGGTATTTGAAACACAACAGTTGTTTGCCGCGCGAACCTTATTTGGCACAAGCGTACTTCGAAGCGCAGCAGACATCGCACACATCACTCCCGACATCACTGGCCCTGAACCTGTTTATTTTGCAACTCATTTTTGGGCTGATTTTAAAATGGCGATAAAATCCGGATCTCGAGTGACAGAACAGCATAGTCCTACATTTGCTATACTGTACCCTGAAAGTGGTGTTACAGTGCCAAAATGACAAATGTTCACTGAAGATATCCCATGTTCTGGCTTTTGTCCAATAAAGAAAGCTTATTTAAAAAAGGGCTTTACTTAAAGTTCTGTATCGTCACATAGTCGGTCCTCACTCGTCAGTTGATGTTGGTGCTTATTATATAGGCTGATTTGTTTGTTGCTTCTGAAATTATTAACTTGAACTTGGGCCATAACTTGGGCCTCACATTCTGGTATGATGATGGGCCAGTGTCAATCGTAAGTAATATTAATAAGCTTACATTTGTACCGGTATATGCCTAGGCCCCGGTCGAGGCCCTCAACTAAAACTGACTGTCATCATTGATCATGACTTTCGGATTGCGACGATTCCGGGAGACGATTTACCCGGACAGTCACCACTAAATGATGACGATAGCCTGTACAATTACAATTAAATTAGCGAACGTCAAGCAGAGAGTAGTCCGAAAATAATTCGAATACAGGGCCGCAGCAAAACCACGATTTGCAGGGATTTAAGAGAGAAGTTTTGATGCACTGGCACGATTTACTGACTATAGTTTTGTACGTATTCCCTAAAATCAGAATCAGAATCAGGAAGGAATCAGACCGAGATCAGATTTAGAAATCTAGGCCTATTTTGGAAATGGAGTGCAATGCAATGCCTTTCTGCTTTATACATTTCGCTAGGCCTAGTCATAAACTTATCTGCTTATCTGAACCTTCAAGGCCTAAATTAAACAACTCCCGTAGCGTTATACCGCCGTTCCCGCCTGCCCCGTGCTTATCAAACCTTCAAGGCCTAAATTAACCATCACCCGTAGCGCGGCTAATTTTCCAATATTTGCCCGCCCGCGTACTTGTGTAGGGATGCGTGGGTGAAGTGCGTGTGAGCGTTTATGTTGCATGGCGCACTACGACGCGTTATGTGGTACGCGCCGACTGCATGGTTGCAGTACGCAAAAAAAACACATTGCCCGTAGAAACAATCTGAAAAGGCCCTGGATTTTACTCTGTTTGCTCATACCTTGGTCAATTCTGTACGGTTTTCGGCCATTTAGAGCTTATAACCCGTGTCAAGTCATCATCTAGTATCAGTGTAACGTTCGCGACTTTTAGACGCAAAATGAGAGAGCCTTTTCAGGATACACACATACATATTCGAGTATTTTATTAATATTTCTGCAAAAACAGTGGTTACCAAAAATGGCTCACGGAGCAGGCGGTAAACCAAACAATATTAATTTAACACTAAGAGAAACAATCATTAAGAGCAATATAATCAATCAAAATAATATATAAACTACATGGACACAAGGAATGTTGTGGGAGCAAAGCCATCGCTATACGCGCAAATGGATGAAAAATGAAATCGCCTTTTAACGCGCAGTAGCATCCTCACGTGCTCGTTGACGCTGTCGCTAAACTAATTTGGAGCCTATGACAGCACTTATGCTCTGCAGCTATTTGGCGATGGCTTTGCTCTTGCGGGAGCTAATCCCCAGCATTTTGAGCCCGGGAACCACTTTATTGTGGACGCACCCTGTTGAACCAATAATGATGACTATTTTTTTACAAGTATAGTTTGTATCAACTTTGATGAGTTCGGAAAGTGGTTGGTAATATTCAAATTTGGTATGATAACATTGGTCCAGGAAGAAATTTCAACAATAAAAGCCTTTTTGTTTCGGTCGTCAAGTATGAGAATGTCAAGTTTACGATGTCCAATGCTTGTGTACACATCATGATTATTACTATGGACCATAGTACCAGTGATAGGTTTGTTGACGTGGGTATACATCTGTACGGATTTTCTTGAGTTCTTGATTGATATGGTTGACTATTCTATCATGTCTTTTTATATACATGCCATGAAAACGCATGTATCCATTGAGAATGTGTGAAGCTGTGTCAAATTGATTATTACACTGTACACAGATTGCATGATTTGGGGTATGAGTTTGGGTAATAGCAATGTAATAATAAATTAAATTCAAGTAATTGTAAACGGGGTTTAAGGATGAATTTGACGAGATTGTCTTGAATGACCATGTTAGATAAGTAGTTGTTTGACATTTGGAAATCTATATCTGTGGTGTTTAGTATTCTACCTTGCGAAAGCTTTGATTTGAATCTTGCAACGCGTTTATTATAATGATTTTGCTTTGATGTGATTGGACACGGCAGAGTGGGTTCTAAGGACGATGGAGACTTCATCATCGATTGTATTCGTAATCACGTAATCGTCTCCGTTTATCTCTAAACTCAAGCATTCGCGCATACATAGTTCATTTAATTTAATCCACATTGATTTTGGCCAGATAACCTTGCTTCCCTTTGTCACTCTGCCATGTTCGTCAACCTTATAACCAGCGAAAGTACGAGCATGGTCATTCGTTTTAGTTGCTTTTCGTTTTGCCATGTGAAGTTCTAATGATGAGCGTGCGTTGTATCTAGTTTGTGGGTCATCTTAATAGAAATGAAATCTTTTTGGCTATATAGATAGTTGTAAGGTTTGAAATGCCAAGGCCACCTGATTTTCTTGGCATGAACATAAAATCTCTATTGCTGGATTTATTGAGCCCGAACCATGTCCTGATATGATGAACAATACTGTCCTCAAACCCAGACAACTGGACAAGAGGTATTGAGAGGTTATACAGATAAAAAATTGAGTTTGGACATAACCACAACGTTAATGGCTTCAAGTTTGGCGACTATAGGTAAAACAGAATTTGCTATTTGCGACAAGATCGTCAAAAACCGATTTCACTTGCGTTTGATTTGATTTGTCATCAAGACTATAATCAATTTAAAAAACCTTGGTCAGCCCCCCGTAAATTTTAATCCTGGATCCGTCACTGCATACCCTAAATGTTTCCAGTCTGATGGGATTTTACAGTTTGCAAGACATGTATTGAAAATCGATGTAAGAATTCGTACCATATTAGACAGTTTGTAGTCGACGTAAGTTAAGCGGTCGTGCCCTGGTGCGCTTCTGTTAGATGTGGTTCGCAGTGCTCGTTTAACCTCCGTTTCTGTTATGCGTTCAACTAAACACGAAGTGTCTTGATCTGAAGGTGGAAGATGTACTTGGTCCATCCACGGAGTAATGTCAGGATTCCATTCGTTTATCACACGTTTTCCCTTTTGAGCATAGAAATCAGTAACAAGTTACTTAGAGACCGGGCAGTCTACACAATCGTTCTTGATTATCTCGATTGCGCGTTTTTTTATTGGAAATCCACAGTTCCATGAGCTAAGTCTTAGATATGGATCCCTGATCCTTGTTACCATTGTTGTGCTTTGACCTGAAAAATGGCTGAATATCCTTTCATACAAAATCCATTCCGAATTTGATTTTACTCAGGTACCAGTTCTTATTACTATTAGCATTGTTTGGTGCCGGGCGATCGGTGTTCATGTCAAGAATGGGGAATTTAGATAGAATACGATAAGCATATTTCAAGAAAGATGTGTTGAATTCACCGCCGTTGGGTTTTTGTTGTTGAAATTCACCACCCCTAATGAAAATCGAAGTCAGCAGTTTAATCAGTGTCCACCATTGTGTTGGGTTATCGTGGGTGTAACAGTATTTATTGCCGTCCAGTGTAGGAATCTCATCACTGTTGTGTATACCGGTCTAAATTGCGTTGTGTAATCCATTTTCCTTAGCTTTTATACGGCCCGTCCGCATTGCTTCTTTCAGTGCTGATTTCATTTCTCTGATCACCCTCATCTCGTCTCTCTTAGTAACAGCGTGGTCGACGGCGGTTACGACGGATGATATTCCAAGAAAAACGATGCAGATACACACCCAAAGCTGGGAAAGTGAATTGTGTTGGAGCGACGAGAGAACACGTCTTCTCGCATCACCATCTTGAAACATACATAAACCCCTACATACATACATCTACAGTTGAGTACCAACCCATGTGAGGACCCGTAATAAAACACGTTTAAAAAAGTATAGAAATTACAGTCAATCTGAGGACATTTTTTTTTTACCATACATGTAAGGACATTTGTATGGTATATGTATTGACGTCTAAGGGAGGACACGGCCATACACCCTTATGGGGGGTGAGGACCCTACTCCTATACGTTTGTATGCATGAAAAATGAGAGGACTTCAAAAAAGGTCCTCACATTTTTTTGTCCTCACATTGCCGGCTGTTAGGGAGAAATGTCCTCGGATTGGCGGGTTCACCATTACATACACCCCAACAAACCTACATACATTCATATATACAACATAAGACAAATTATAGTAAGATGACCATACAATTAGACAGATGACATTATACCACCTCATTTCATTTTTGATCCTAGATCCTGGTCCTGTGTCGGGTCTTACTTTAACTCCAGATGGAAACACAGTTCATGTTGAGTGGCAATCAGAAGTGAGTCCGTGTATCAACAAATTTTATCATATGTCGTGCGTACTGACTAATGTTGATCAATGTCAGCAACAGCAACGTCAGGTTTTCGCAGCATACTATCCAACGAATTCAGCAATGATCCACGACCTGCAGTATTATTCCACCTACAATGTGCATGTTACAACTATACTCAACAGTACACACCGTGGGGTAACATCTACTCACAACGTTACGACAGCCCAATCTGGTAAAAGTCAAAAACATACTTTTAAACAAAGCGTCACTTGTTAAGTTATTTAAAACAAGATCTGTTAAATAAAAAAGATATGTTCGTCTTTCAAATCAAGTTCGTTAAAAAAAAGTAAATGCCAAATACATAGTCAACATTTTGTTAACATTTATCTCAATAATGCTCGTATTGCTCGAAAACTATTTAAATGTACAATGTAACATAGAATTGAACATAAAGCGAATTCATAGCAGTCAAGCAGTGTGAATGATGAGTTGATTGTAAATACAGGCACTCTTTACCATGTTTACATGCTGTACAAAAATGAATATTGTCTTTTTCTCGTATCAAATGGAGTAACATTATTTTGATAACTATTTCGTCGCTGTTCTGACATACCGGCACATCACAACAGAAAAAAGTAAAGTGATGTGCCGGTATGTCAGAACAGCGACGATTTGATTGCAAGAATCCCAATGAATGGAGGATAATTATTTGTGACATGTGTCATGTGTGTGATGATCTGGAACTGGATTCAATATGTCCAGCTCTTCTTTCAACATGTTCAACCTGCGCCCCATTAAGCAAAAACTCATACTTTCATGTCATAGTAGATAACGTGGAAGTTGGAACAGATTTATTTTCATAGAATTTCGAAAAAAGCACATATCTCCCGTTTTTACTATCTACCAATTTGAATGAATTAAAATGTAAGGTTGTAGCAATGTGTTCTTGTACTCACTTTTGTATTTGAAATGGTTTTAAAAATAGGTGAAATCGGGACCTGAATGTTTTGACTCGCCCTGTGTGGGTAGCAATGACTATAAAACTCAATAAGTGGGTGGTGTATGTGATCGTATTCTAGGCGCAATACAAAATATCTTTAATGCTCTACCTATCTCAAATCGTCGTATTGTTATTTGCTCACGTCATTTAGAAGCAATGTAATTCTATTGGCCATTATGTGGAAAAACAGCTCTGAAATGTTGGTGATTGTTACACACTGGTTACGCGATCGCACTGCAATTTATTTCACGACCAATAAACGATTGCAGAGCTGAGCAGGTGACCTTAATTATAGGGCACACTGTTAAAAAAATGTTGTAAAATTAACGGTAAAAAGGCTGGCAGCCAATCTGCCAACAAACCCCTGTAAAATTTACATTGTACTGTAAAAATTTACAGTAAATAGCTGTAAAATTTAACGGGACACTGTAACATTTTACAGTTTCTTAAACCAATTACTGTAAAAATGCACAAAAACAATATACTGTATATTTTACAGTATTAATTTTACTGCTTTTTTTACAATGCAAAGTAAAATTTACAGGCGTTTGTTGAAAATGTTGTAAAATTAACGGTAAAAAGGCTGGCAGCCAATCTGCCAACAAACTCCTGTAAAATTAACATTGATGAAATTAGGACTTGGTAAAAAAAATGACAATTTCTTTTGTGTGTAGCTAATGTTGAGAATGTAAGTCTTAAGCCACTAGCTCAACTTTTCATTTTAGTCAACGATGGCTTAATGAATCAAGTGTGAAAAATACAGTATTTGACCGGTTTTTTTAGAAACGGTAAAATACTGTCATTTTCCCATCATTTTACAGTGTTTTACATGTAAATTCTACGATGATTTTTTACGGTGCATGATGTATGTTAACCAGTTTTCATTTCCATTTCATTCAAAATCAAATGATATAGAGCCAAGCGCACGACCTGTTGTTAATGAGACTGTACACGATGCGTTCAACGGATTGTCTTTCACCTGGGATGAACTACCATGTCATACGAAAAGAGGTGATGGGCTATACTACAAATACAGTTTTCGTGGTGTTAAGGAGAGGGTGTTCTTAACCACTGTGACATTTGAAAATCTTGATGAATGTACTAATTACCATTTTCAAGTATGGGCTGTAAACAAAGTTGGAAAAGGACCCGTTGCGGACGCGCATGCCACAACTAGGACAGTTAGTAAGTGAATTTACAACAATACGTGTAGAGATAGTTAACAGAATGTCCATCATTGCAAATGCAAAGAGTTTAAATGATCCTTAAAATTGTACTGTCTCTCCTTTTGTCAATGTCTAAATGTGTGACAGAATATATTGATGACGGGGATTGATAATAGATGTTGTCAAACATTTTCTTTCCATAATGTCTTTCTCACAGCACCTGGTCCGGTTAATTCTCTGCAAGTCACATCACCTTTATCATCGGAACTGGAGCTAACGTGGAAACCCTCCTCGGAAAACAACTGTCGAGAGAGCGGCTACAACGTAAGGTTTCAACTGTTAAATATGGACCAATGCAGATCGATTGACAATTTATCAGCGAAGTGGGTGAATGCAAATCCTGTACATGTAACTACTTTAAGATGTACTCTTAATTCGTTACTGCCCTATTCAACATACAACGTATCAGTACGTGCACGGAATACCAAGGGTACAGGGAAGATGGTGTTCATTAGGTATACCACTAATATAACCAGTAAGTAACCAATGACATTAATATCACCTAACCTCAAATTTACAATTGCTTCTAGTTCAATTACAGTTCAAGGTCACTAAAACTCTTTTATGTTCTCTTGCGATCAGACCCGCGCTTGCATTGCGCTGAAAGAATATCAAAACGCCAAGCCAAACGCATCAAGAACAGAGAACGCATTGGTGACGCAGTGGGCACTCGTTAGGACGGGAGAGGGTCCCCGTGGTCGCCCCTGAACGCCAGTGCACCACGCTTGTTCTTGTGCATGGCCTGATCGACGCAGAGTCAGAACAAACGCGGCGCTCTGTCTGATGCTCAAGGGCGAGCGTGGGGACCCTCTCTCGTCCTATCCCGTGTCCTCTGCGTCACCAATCGGTGATTAGAGAAGAGTGGTCCAAACAAAGTTTACACATTTTAAGATGCATATTTCTCAAAATGGACGAGACATCTAATAATGGTTTTAATATTATCTTAAGCGCCACAATCTTAGTGATTTATGGTGAAAACGACGTTGAAAATGAAGAATAAATAAAGAAATGGCGACGGTTTAAAGAATAATGGCCAAAAACCAGTTTGTCCACGTGTTACGCAAGTCTATGGGATATTGCCCAATCAAATAATACTGCGTTCACAATTTCCGGCAATAGTATGTAGGCCCTAATTATACTTGTAAACAAAGGGTAGGTACTCGGCCATGAAGCAAGCGATTGTTAAAAAAGTGGTGTCATTTCAGAGAGGAGGAAATTAGCTAATCCACTTATGCACAAAATGGAAACCAACAGGTTTCAATTAAATGAGAAATAAGTGGCTCAAAAAACTATCTAAACTTTTTTTGTGGAGTTTATATGGAAATTTCCATTACGTGTGGACAAACTTGTATTGACAAGTTTTCTTTAAGTTGACGATAATTCTTAATTTGTGCTTGAAATTTCAACGCCGTTTTCACCATATACCAACAAGATATTTCAGTTTAGGAATATCTTAAAATAATTTAAACCTGTTTCCCCAATGTTGATAAAGTTGTCTCTAAAAAAGTGTAAACCCTTTTTTTGACCCCTCTGTATAATGCGTTTGGCTTGGCCCTTTCATACTTTTTGATACTTTTTTCAATGCAATGCAAGCGCAAGGCCTGATCGCCGTTGGTGTGACAGCCCTATAAGATGACATGTTTGAATAGTGCGCTATTTGCTCGCCCGGGTTGTTTAAATTCACGCATGGACGCGTGGTATTTGGGTACGTATGTGTTACAGTATGTATGTTAAGTCCAGTATATCGAAGCGAAACCAATCTATTAAACGATGCCGATATCGTCGTGATTGGTCCATTGTGGTTTCTCTAATGCTAAATGGAATAGATTCAAATCAATAACCGATCGGCCAATGTTTATGAATCTACTATAAAACAATACATATAATTAAAATGTCACGTGACATCGCCATGAAGAAGGGTCGTACAAGTGTATTAATACATGATGCATTAATGTACAATTAATATTATTAGGCTGGTTGAGTTACGCGCGCGATATTGTAATTCGTGCTGACGTCATCCCAAGCATGATGTATTGCCTCAGGACGTAGCACCGATTCAATTACTGTCAATAGGTTTAGTGAAGTGATAGAGAAGAGCGGGGAGTGACCGCTCCATCTTCGCTTGAAATAGCCTAGAGACGTCAAATTTAAAGATTAAATTGACATTGTATGAAGGATTGATATCTTGGCTATATAGGAACATAATTTAAGTATCCTTGGTTTACTGTAAATGCAAGAGTAAAAGATAAAGACAGGTGTCTCAAAATGGTGAGCTTACCCCACCCCTGGGCAGGTTCGCCTATAGGCCGGGATAAGTTCGCCATGGGCTCAGAATTTGGCCACATAAAGTATTATGTATAATTTATTTTGCAATGTGATGTCTTCCAAACTAGAATTTAAGGGGCCAACATTTAAGGTCGGGGCCATTTTTGCGGAATATACTCGTTTAGAATTTTAAAATGATAATAAATACCATATTTTAAAAAGAAAATCTTCTAATTGTAGTGCTACTTCATTCCAGATAGCTATTTTTATAATTACAAATAGGCTACAAAATATACTATTTTAAAATATACAAAATCTTAACCATCTAAATCCCATGGGCGAACATGCTCCATCATTCAATGGCGAATGTGCCCCATAGCACAAGAAGTGCATTGACGTCTCACATACAATGGCGGGTTTATAACTGCATCAAATCCATAACCAATCCCATACCTACGTAATGATGATTTACATTAAAATCTTATATGCGAATATCTTTAGAAAATAATCAATATAGAAAATGGAAGACAATTCACTTTTATGATGTAAAACTGGTTTATAGATGATCATTTTACAATTATTATACTGAGACCTGCCTTGTTACTGTGGGAAGCTCGCGACTAACAGCTGAATATATTGCGTGTTCAACAAATTCAACCAGTGGCAGCAATGATGAGAATCACAAGACGAGGGAACCTTCCCCGATGGTGTACACGTCCCGCTCTCCCAATATTCTATTTTATTCTTATGTATGATGTGTGTGAGCCTCATTTTTCGTATTATTTAAAAAAACACTCATTATCGTTCATAACTACAATAGTATCGAGGGAGAAATTATCAAGTGTAAAGATTACAATACTAAATTGCGTTGTTACTCAATACTAAAATATGTATAATTGCCAAATCGTGCCCATTGTTATCTAATTATTTAATAACCAAACAGCCCTCCGTCTTGGTTGAAATGCATACTATATGATGTTTATTGACTTTCAGGACCATCTGCCCCACCGTCTAACATTAACATCATTAACGGTGAAGTGACGTCAGACACATTGGCATTCTATTGGTCAGAGCCTTTGTGTGGAACAAGGCACGGGGAGATCGTGTCATATTATTTCACTCTCGTTAACAAAAACGGAAATGCTGTGAAGAGTGGCACAACGTCGTCCTCAGACGTGACCATTGAGAATCTTTCTCCTTTTACAAGATATACATTTAAAGTAGCAGCCGTAACTAACGCAGGAATAGGTCCCTTCTCAGAATCATTGACATCATTTACCAAACAATCAGGTACGTTTTCATTGTGATTATGACAAATATATGGAACAAAAGATGAGCTGTCACTTTTTGGTTTCATCTATCGACAATTATGTTTGTTTGAACTTGATTTCTGCTAAAGTTGCTTGAAAAACGAAAAGCAAAACATTAGGGCAATAAAACATTACAAATGAACGATCTATTAAAGTATTAAAGGTTTTCTTTACTTAGGCCTATAGTCAATTAACAATTTTACAAATAGTCACAAAATCAAATCGTTTGATAGGATATCCAAAAACCCAGATTGTATGTCCGGCCTGTCCGTTGATGATCAATCACAGCTTTAAATTATAAATACAGTCAATCAAGTATAACACATAAACTTTTAACCCTAACCACCCCCAGTGCCACAAATGTCCACGGTAAAGTCTGTCTGTGCCAGCTGGCGTGGCACTTTTTCGATGAAATAATGGTCCCAGGCTACATAGTTGGGCGAATATATACGCCCAAGTATGGTTGGCCCCCGTGGCGCACTGGTAGATCGTCCGTCTCGCAACCGAGTGGTTGTGGCTTCAAGCCCCGGTGGTGGCGCCACTCTTTTTGTCCGCGTTTTTGTCGTTGACAAAAATTCCCTTGGAAAATGCAACTAGGATGTTAGGGTTAATCTTGTAAAAAAATGTGATGCCAATTATTTAACGAGAAACGAGATATACAAGGGTCGCGTTCTTGCGCGTCCTAGGACCCCTCATTTTCTTGTGGGACGCATAAGTTTACATATTGAACTTTGCTAACGGGTCCCAATCGAAAATGAAGGGACCCCTTAAATCTGACGATGTATGGACGTGGAAACCTTAAGACATTCTGAAAATTGTCAATCTCCTACATTGTAAATTTGTTAATGTCCGTAAAAGATAAATAAAGGGTGAGTAAAAAAGAAGTTGTACGGGAATGAATATTTGTTTAAAAATAGACCAAACATATTTGACAAACCAATGAGACACATATCAAAGAGCAACTTATTCCGCTCATATGACAAAAGAAATCATTGGAATCGATCAGTTAAATCAGAGCTATGTCTGTTTTAATAAAAGAACCCCATTTTTTAGCTGTCCATGGAACGCTTAATTCGCTTGATATCTACCCACTCTAAGTGGGCAGCAAAATGTACACACGGTCATTCATATTCAAATAAGATTAAAGCCCGGGAGTTTCAATCACAGGTGGGAATGACTACTATAAGACTTTGTTCTGTTTTACGTATCGGTGAACGGCTAATAAAATGGGTTATTTTAGTAAAATAGCTATAACTCTGAATAGGAATGGATAGGATTTCAGTCATTGGTTTTTCAGATGATCGGAAGAATATTCTCGTCAAAATATTGCTTGAGTTTTAGGTCAATTTTCTTTTACTTTCTCAGGAAAAAATATTCAAATCCGTACAACTTGTTTTTGACTCTGTACTAAGCAAATCCTGTATTGTTAAAAGTTGTTAAACGCATTAAATCGCTTCCGAATTGCTTCCGTAACAGTTTCTAGCAATTTCCAAAACATTCTATAAGTATCTTCTACTGATTAACATGGACACGACATATGTATATGAGTTACATCGTTCTTACGCTAGTGTGCGTATCTGTGTTAGCGACTGTTTGCAATGAGGGTCACAGACTCACAGTTCAAATTCAGTGCACTCCTGATCCTGAAGTGCAATAGCAATTTATTACGACCTTGCAGTTCACCCGAGATAGTAAACCCCTATCCCCTAACCAAATCATAAGTTAGTTTGTGACCTCTAATTTCTCTAAATCGTTTTTTGACCATTTTCAAAGGCTCAAACTACAGGACCCTTTATATTTCTGGGGGACCCCTTAAATTTAGTTTTTGCAGTCCTTAAAGGGTCCTGAAAAATGTAATGGGACTCCTCAGATTTTTGAGCCAGTGCTACCCCTGAGATATAATATAACGTAAACAAGTTTAGGGACACTTGTATGTATTTGATTAAAATGTTGGGTGCTTGAATGTTATTGGCATTATTGGTACAATCGTAATCATCTTTATTTAATTCTAAATATTTCCCACAGTACCCAGTAAACCCAGAAATCTTCATATCGTTGATGTTACCCGTTATTCGATTAACATGACTTGGGATCCACCAAAGCAGCTGTATGGAGTCATCGAAGGGTATTCAGTAAGTATTTTGTTATTTCAGTATTTGGTGGTATATTAGGGCTTAAATGATTTTGAGGTTTCTATGGCTCATGTTTGAACAGTCCAGGCAAATGACCAAATCTGGAAATGTGCTATATATGGAAATCGATTGCCTGATCTGGAAATCAATGCTGTGCACTTTGTGATCAGATTCAAAAACGACATATTTGATTAGACATAGATTTCAGCAATTATCAGTACTTTTTGAATTTAAAAGTCAATAAGACATACCTACCAAATAATAAGAAAGCAAAAATAATTACCCGATGACAATTTATCCACTAATTAATGCTTAATTAAATTAATTAATTAATCAACTAATTACTTGTTTTTAAAATGCCCCGGTGAAAATTAAAACGCCCACGGTGATAATTTAGGTAATTATCTTTAACGTATGATTTACTCAAAAATAGTTGGTCCATCCTTAATATAAGGTCCCCCCGAAGTAGAAAACTGTTAATTTCGTGAACAATTTAATTTCGCAAAAATAGCTTGTGCTCAAATTCGCGAAAATAATAACCTCAAAAAATGGCAGTGAATTAATAATGATATGCTTGAATGATTTCGATTCATAAAAATTAAGTATCCACAAATTTGAAGCATTTTGGTAATTCACAGAAATAACTACCTGCAAAATATGTTGATCACTACATTTCCAGATTTGGAAATCAATCCCGATTTCCAGATTTGGTCATTTGCCTGGACTGTTGAAATAACCTCAATAAGATTAAATAAATGTTCGACCGGTATGATTTGTTAAATACAATACAATAAGCTTTTCAAGGAATGATACGTATAAATTACGTGCCAAACAGGCTCAACGTCCTTTCGTGAGCCGTATAACTTTATAACACTCGACATCAAAGGTTCAAGAAGGTTATATTATTCTCTAATCTCGTCTAAAGAGGTCAAACTAAAATGTATAGATAAATGGGAAAACAAATTATACATATCCTATGGTTTGAAAAAAAATGATCGCTTATTTTCTTATACCATTCAAGATACAAAATTAAAATGGTTCCAATTTCGCCTTACTCATAGAATTTTAGGCGTAAACTCTTTTTTGGAAAAGATAGGGCGGAAAGACTCAAATGTATGCACTTTTTGTAAAGAAACAGAAGAAACCATATAACCTATTTTGTAAATGCCCGAATTAAAACTATGGGAAAATATTATAAAATGGATTACGGAAAAAACAAATATCACAATCATTATGGATAGACAGATTCAACTATTTGGGCTAGCCAACCATAACATGAGTGCCCTCAATGTAATTTGTCTACTATGCCGCTTTTATATATACAAGATCAAAATGAAAGAGGGGCTACCATTTATCGCTTTGTTCCGGAAGGAAGCAAATCGGTCCTTCTCCCTTGAAAAATATATCGCCATAAAAAACGGGAACATTGCGAGTTTTAACAAAAAATGGAATTCTCTCTTACCATTATGGAATGTGCAGTATATATCAGCAGAGGACCGTGTAATAACATTTATTTAATGCTAATTATCGTCTGAATTGTACTAATAATATTATGAAGAAATGTGAAAACACTTACATTGACACTCGGAAACTAATCTAGGGCCTATGTCTTCGGGCAATTGTGTGGTTCCAAAGTGAAGTTTTTTGATTCTTACATCATTATCCTTTTGGTATTATCGAAATATTACGAAGAAGGATCATTGATTGCCTATAACTGTTAATTATTTGTTCGAATGTATGCACTCACAGGTCGAAGCCAAGATTGTGGCTAAACCATACGTTAGCAAATTTGTAGAGAATGCGGTCCCTGATTTTGAGCATTACACCAACATCACAGAGCAAAGAGCATATCAATTTATCAATTTGTTACCATTAACAAAATACGAACTAACCGTTTTCGCTCAAAATGCCGGAGGAAAAGGACCGGGAAGTAACGTAACGGTATTAACCGACATGGTAACAAGCGATGGTAAGGAATAATGTCCTCGAAGAGTTGACCAATACGTCATTATGTCTTATGAATTATAACAATAAAGCAGAAATTTGAAGTATACACGAGATGTTTAAATGTGCAAATAAAATAATATGTCTTATAAGTTATCATAATTTTAAGGTCCAATAGACATGATCGAAGAACAATTAAGTCACGATTTCTTGGCAACTGTCAGTCACATGCGGGCGCACTTACAACCAGCAAAATGCTCAAGTTGAAAACTATTAAAAATCGGTAACCAATCAGTGACGTGAGCTTACCGCTGCGCACAACGGATGTCCGTTTGACCATTTATAGAGTGAGGCAGTCAATCTCATGTGACGTGCTAACACAGGAAATCATGGAGAAAAAAATCATTTACGATAAGCAACATAGTTACTCAATCCTGTAATACTGCGTGCTTATACTAGCACAGCTGTATGCTAGCACAGCAGTGCTTGCGTGAAAGGATTGCTCACTACGCACTGAGTGATATGAGATACGCGCAGAGTAAGACGAGATTTTAGTATCATTCAGATTTCATCCGAACGATGCAAAAAATAAAAACACCCAAAGTTATTAACAACCAATGGTGATGCAGTATTGATCTGTACTGAATAACAAAATCCTAAGCTATTCCACTAAACTAAACTAAGCTATTTTGTTTAGTTCTTAAATTCGTATTCAATCATCCATACAGATATCTCGAAGCCCAAACCGTTATCGCCCATACCTGGAGACTTAATGACATCGACGACTGTACAGATCACAATTCCGCAAAGTGATTCAGTGTATGTCACGTGAGTTGTATTTGTTTTTATGTAAACAGATATAACAGTAACGGACATTAATTACTTATGTATGTTTCTCCTGAAGGACTTTGTTCCATTATTCATTTTTTCGAGAAATATTTAATTTTCAAAAAAACAAAAAAACACTGGAAGTTTACAAATGGTCCAAAACTGTGTATGGTATGTAACGGTAAATGTACAATAGATTCCCTTTATCCTAATTCAAATGTTAACAATCTTTCTGTTAAATACGTCATGAACAATCGCAGTAAGGTTTAATATATCAAACAATGGGTTTATCCTTCGTGTAATTCGGCACGAAATATCCGGACACGAATCTTGTATGTTCTGTACATTACTTCCTCTAAACATTAGAAAACGTAAAAAACCTCTGTAAAAAGTGTACTTTAGATCTAGGATTCTTGACTGTACTAGTATCGTCCGATAATGGAACACCCAGTATCGTTCGATACTGGTACATAGTCAGTGTTCCAGTATCGGACGATACTTGGACATATAACATGTAACCGTGTCGGGCGATACTGGAACACTATTATGTACCCGTATCGTTCCATACTGGGACAAGTTACACTGGTAGCATGTACCAGTATATCGCCCAATACTGGAACATAAAAACGTTCAAGTATCGACCGATACTGGAACAGTAAAATCGTACTAGTAACGAGCGATACTTGCAACTTTTATGTTCTAGTATTGAACGATACTGGTACACCAGTATCTTTTTTCCGAAACTCTCATCGAAAACTATTATTACGATAGACCACCAGCACCAGCTGGGGTTGGATGTCGTGTTGACCTTTGACACGACATCCAATCTTTGTCTTGTGTCCTATATTCAAATTTTTGATTGCAGAGGATATCAAGTTGGAGTAGAATTGACATCAACCATTCAAAGTGGACTCACACAACAGCCGCTTATTCCTGAAACGGCATCTGATAGATTCTACGTAGCGGCGGAGATATCAAAGAGTGATATGGGGAAGGAAGATCTGATATTCATCATTGGTGATGGTATCACGTATGGAATGTACAATGATACACTTCTATCAGCTGGTCAGACTTATACGCTGTATGTTGCGTATATCAGCAGATTCAACAAAACGGTAGGCCACTGTATGGTTATCTTTGCATGTAGACTTTATTTTTGATCATTGACAGATTTATTATTTCACAGTTTTAACGAGTGAAGTAACTAGCGTTTGCATTTTAACAAGTATTCATCAGACATAGGCCTACCTTCATAAATGAAGCATTTGAACGCTACAGTAGTATAAGAGTTGGCAAGAGTTAGAATTATGGTTAGTGTGAAGTCGCTGTCACATTAGCCGTGTGAAAAATATTGGTGCGGACGGCGGCACACGGTGAGGACACATGATGGGCAGTTTTCCGTTTCAGGGGACTTTGCGTAACAGCGACGGCTAACGGCGAGAGCCCGGT
Organism: Ophiura sarsii; assembly: GCA_035610835.1. Taxonomy (NCBI): domain Eukaryota; kingdom Metazoa; phylum Echinodermata; class Ophiuroidea; order Amphilepidida; family Ophiuridae; genus Ophiura; species Ophiura sarsii. The sequence continues at coordinate 64,458,597 of CM069454.1, forward strand.
ATGAGGACGGTATAAGGACGGCGCACTCGTTTTGCGCCCGTTCGCAGGGTTGTGGTGGACCCTGTAGAACGGTATGGACCCGATGACAAAAAGAAATCAATGCGGCCGTTGACATTTTTTGCTGATTGTCCGCCCAGCTCACACGGATACATGTGACTGCACCATTAGACGGTAAGTGGACGCCCAGCTCACCCGGCATTATGGACTATCGATACATGCTTTTGGGAACAGCATATGACCACAACACTATCCACTATGCCTACTGCCCTTTATAATGCTTTGGCGCGAGTTTTAAAAGCACGGGTCCTAAACAAAACAGGGTGCGCGCGCACACCGCCGGGCAAAGAACAATGGCAACTGCCGACCAAATTCCCGCCATAACGTCACATGTCACCCCATCTATATATACCCCGGATATGTGTAGAAAATAGAGATTCAAGTGAATGTTGTGGTTAGTTAGTTCTCTATTTGAATGTAATAATAAGCATCTGAATTCGAAAGTAGATACATACTTTTGTAGCTGTATTTTGATCGACTTTTTAATAATGTTTTGTTTAGCAATAACCAGACATTTATATGAATCTGTATATTTCTGTAGGAGTATGTTGCTTCGTGGTCAGACGGTATAGACGTAACTCTGCCTGTACAGAAGGGTAATGTATGCCGTCTTAGTAAGGGTTTAAGATTTCTAACATATCGAAATTTCAAGACTGCACTTTCATGACAATATTTAAGATTTTAGAATGTTTGAAAATCATTTGAAAGTATTCGATTTTGAACCAATTGGTGTTTTTTCTTATATTTATCCGACTCCAAGTCAAGGTAAAGAAGCATTGGGTTATACTATGCATAACCATGATAACTATGAATCTATACGGCGATAAATAAATGCGATCAGTGGTCTGCGATTGATATAACTGATTATCATTATTCCTTGTTGTATTTTTCGTCCTTTGTGGCCATAACAGATACGTTTTCACCGAAACAAGGATCGTTGCCTGTAGCGATAATACCAATTATTTGCGTCATCATTGCAATTCTGATCATGGTAATTATCGGTGCCATATTGTTCAAAAGGTAAGCAATTCAATATTTAAATTACGGTGCCTTTACATAGCGTTGTATTCAATATTAGAAGTTATACATTTTATCTCGTGTCACCCGGGAACGTAAATCTATATACATTTAATGAGTTATCTATGATTATTTCAAGGACAAATGCTTATCTTTTGCAGGTGGGAATTTCCCGTGTAATAAAGATATCATGATTTGATTACAAAACGTAAGTGTGGTTACTTTTCAAAGCTGCAAGTCGATTGTAAGTAATCAGGCAATCGTTTAACACATTGTTAATATGGTATTGCCCTTCATTGCCACTGTCCATTGTTATACTGTGTTTCTTATCTTTACCTCAATCAGCATTTTGTACCTGTTAGCCTATCTGCTGTCTAGCCCCGTATCCCCAAAGTTTATTACTGGATCTTGAATGGTTCAACCTGATTTTTTTCTCTCTCAATTTAAACGAGATATGTAGCTAGCTGTAGTTAAAACCAGAAACCACCCCTAGATTCTAACGGTATCAATAACAATACGTCTCCCTTATGTACCAGGTATCAGAAGGGACCTCCGAGTGATACACCAACGAACATCGCGCTATCACCACGACAAGGTAAGACTTCTGCAGACTGACATAGACATGTTAGAGTCAAAGAGAACGCCGAAATTACGCACACTTGGTGTCGGTTGTATGGAACTATCTGAGTCCAATGTTGAGTTCAACAGTAGGCATGATACGTGTGGAATGAGGTGAACCAAGAACCAGGAACTCAGTTTTATCCTCATTTAATTTCAAAAAGTTCATGGTCATGCATGATTTTATCTCAGTAATACAAGAAGCAATTGACGAAAGTGCAATGTTGATAGATGTCTGATCTTTGGGATTGAAAGTGATGTAAATTTGCGTATCAACCGCATAAATATGATACGAGAGACTGTGTTTTTGAATGATTTGTCCAAGTTGAAGAGTATAAATAGTGAACATTTTTGGTCGAACAACCGATCCTTGTGGTAAACCACAATCTAAAGGTTTTGACTCGGAGAGTACATCATTAATAAAAATGCGGCTCGTTCTTCCATCCAATTAGCTTTTAAACCAGTTGAGAGCCGTCTCATCAATTTCTATACATTGATTTAGTCTTTTCTGATTTTCAGTTATATTTCTTGCAACAATATGAAAAAACCTAGCTACGTCAGATGGCTAATTTATAATTAATCGTTACCGCCCACCCACCACCCCCCCCCCCCCCCCCCCAGGAAACCTAGATGCCTTGATTGAACGAATACCAGGAAGGATATGACCAATACCATGTGGAAACTGAGAGGTTAAAATATGCTTTTCATTTCAGCCTTCACCGCGTTAGAGGGGATACGCCCCAACGTTACCCCTTGGGTACACCAAAACAATAGTTTTCCAACCCTGCTTAGAAGATGTGTTATCGTTTAAACTATGGTCAATATGGTAGAGTAAAAACTTCAACAACATCATTTCAAAAATTTAATTAAACCCTTTTATAATATAATGATCAAAATGGTGACTCCTCATTTAATCAATTATCCCTTAGATAATTCAAACCAACCCAATCGAGAGGTTAGCAACGCAGAGACGTCTTCTACAAATGCAATATTTCCTTCGTCAACCCCGTCTATTGCACCACAAACTGGACCGATCAAACTTAGCGCATTAGAAATATACGTGTGCGCCAAAAGTCAGGGAAATGCATTCAAAGTGGATTTTATGGTAAGTTACATAGCTATTTCGTCGGCAGAACGCTTAGCAATCGTAAATGCAATTCCACGAAATCATTGTGTGCCGTGATCTAACAGCACATGAACTGTCTTCTCTTAGAAATTGTTGAAGCCGTTCTTTTTCTTTAAACAAATTAAATCTTCCTTGAATTGAACTTTACTTGAATAATATCGAGTAGAAAGTTGTATTAGTATATGATTCTGTGGGAAACTTAATTTAAGGATGACCTTTCATGTAAAATAGAAAACATCAAGTTGAAAATCGGGCCAGAAATCACAACATCTACCTTTAACAAGATGTGAATATATTCTCCCGTGAATTTGAGTCGTTTTCTCGTTAACATCCTTCATTCCTTTTTGAAAATCCAGACGCTTCCTGGAGATAATCTTCATTCTTGGGATGCGTCAAAGAAGCCTGAAAACACAAAGAAAAACAGATATGCAAATATCACGACATGTAAGTTATAATACAGGCGATGTATTATTCATCATAAATATTTGCCGGGGAGATACTAATATAATTCAAGACAGTTCATCGATATTAAGCCAATTTCAAACCTGAACGGGGAAAAGAGAAAACATAAAACATAAAAACATAAATAATACAAACGCCACTTTTTTGTGTGAAAACATAAGATAATTATTCTATCCTCAAATCGTTGGAGTCGGAAAATCAACTCTATCGTTTTATTGTTTCCGGTGATCAACAGTGAATAGATGTAGTTTTAAAATACGATATTTGGGCAAAGGCACACGGTGGTCTGTTTTTTCTGTCATAAAATATCCATCTTATCCCCTTCACCTACACTGAAAAATAATTTGGTGTCATTTTGACACTAAAACAAGCGTCAAAAATGGGTTCTCAGTTGGCCACCTTAAGGTGTCAAATAGACACCATTATGGGTGTAAACTATGACACCTCTGGGTGTCATATTAATTTTGACACCTAGGGTGGTTACCTGAGGACCCATTTTCGAAAAATGCCATTACACCCCAAATGGGGTGTAATATTGACTCTCTTAAGTGTCATATTGAGTTTGACACCTAGGGTGGTTACCTGAGGACCCATTTTCGAAAAATGTCATTACACCCCAAATGGGGTGTAATATTGACTCTCTTAAGAGTCATATTGAGATAGCACATGTTTAGGAGCCGGTAAGACTGGTAAGTACCGATCTGCTCCATTTCCAAACATTTTTGATAATAATTATGAAACAATTAGCGTAATGTAAGACGTCCGTATGAAAAAGACGACCACTGAGCCAGATGAATCGGGCTATTTGTAATGTTGCACATATCATCGTATGCATGCATCATGACGAACACACACATAGTACTAATAGGTCCATGCACTGACACACAGTCCAACAAAATGCTAGTCTCTGACTATGAAATTGTAATTTATTTCATCAGTTAGTTGGCGCAATATTAAACAACATGAACAAGGCTTACATTACGCTAATTGTATCATAATTATTATCAAAAATGTCTGGAAATGGAGCAGATCGGTACTTACCAGTCTTACCGGCTCGTGACATGCAGACAAAATGGCGACGAGAAAACGCATGCGTTGATATGTTGATAGACGCCCAATTTGGTGTCAGAATTACACCAATTGGTGTCAGAATTACACCAATTGGTGTCAGAATTACACCAATTGGTGTCAGAATTACACCAATTGGTGTCAGAATTACACCAATTGGTGTCAGAATTACACCAATTGGTGTCAGAATTGCACCAATTGGTGTCATGCTGCTTCGACACTTCTAAAACCGTGAGCTCACCAGTTTTGGTGTAAATCACTAAATGATCACTGAAAGGTGTCCGTCGGACACTTAACGGTGTCACCGTAAATTATGTGCAAACCCATATCATTGACGATTACACCAATTTTGGAGTCAAAATAACACCTTTGTAAGTGTCATTTACAGTTGACTCCAAGAAGGTGTCGCTGTGACACCAATTTATTTTTCAGTGTATACTGCATAGGTACCCACACTCACAACCTATACTTCATGGCTGCTTTTAAGAAGAGAAATAAGGCTTGCGTAGCAAAACAAGATGCGCAGTTCTATTCAGAAAGTTTTTTTTCCCACAGTGCATGGAGCACTCGTACTTTTATATTTAGTTAACGTTTTTACATAGTATCATATCATTTATATCAATCATCAACATATTAATAATAAAGAAATTACATAAAAATCAAATCAAACTATTATTGTTTGCTTCCTTTTTTTTAGTTTTTGTTTTTTCTCCCTTCATTTTCTTTTAAATATATCAAAAATCATGAAGTTACAAATTAAAGAAAAAAAGAAGAAAAAAGAAAACAAAACAAAAAACAAACAAAAACAACAACATGACTCACCAGCGAGTACCATGTACCACCAACTATCAACAGTCTTAAGATAAAATGGCTCATGATCATCAATGACACATGACGCTCGCAGTCGAGTTGACAAACAAAACAATATATGGACCTACATGTGTTTACAAGAAAATATACTAAAAGTATACTGTTTACTCTGTACTATATATGCTCAAAGAAGATTTCTTCATGTACCCCATCATGCTTAGCGCCTCTACAGTACCAGCAGGGCTTTATCAACAAAATAAACAGTGCCACACATGTGTTAAGGTAATTAACAGCTGGAGGTCGTCTGACCTCTACCATAGTAATACATGGTACAGATAGGGTAAACTTGGCCACAAATATGAAAAAAGTTGAATCCCAACTAAAACTTGTATTTATAAAAATATAGGGTCTTTAAGAAAATCATGAGAGGACTGTATTAAAGACACGTCAATCATGTATATTACTTGCAACAGGATTTTCTTAAAGACCCTCGTTTAACAACTTTATTAGCATTTCATTGCACTGTAATGTCGATGGGAACCAGTAGACACTGGTGACAGAAATCAGTGGTCATGTGATGAAAGTGCGTTTCAAAATATTAATTCTCCATCTTAACTCATGTAGAAACCATTTAAATGCATCAACATTTTTATTATCAGTGATCTTGATAAGTATGGATCTATACAAACTATACGAAGCCAGACTAATCATTCTATTTAGCATTACATTCAATGTATTTTGGTTGTCTGGTTTATAACCATGGTATGTTGTTGAAAGTGTTAAAACGTTTCCAAAAGCTATTTGACAGACAGACTATAAATGAATGTAGATAATCATCTGCCTTATGGCACTCAAAACAATTTGGTGAGTTCACCTTATTCCATTTATATAAGTTTGATTTGGTAGCAATAATCTTACTATAATTCACCGTATGTTGTATGTATGTATGTATGTATGTCAAGATGGCGTCGGGAGTGGTCGATGTTACGAGATCCTCCCGAAAATCCATGAAAAATTGGATCTGCATCTGCATCTTGGCATCAGCATCCCTGGTGACTACCCTGGTAAACGTTAGTGCTTATATGGAGATGGAGAGGAACATAAAGACGGCGTACAAGGATGCAATGAGATCAGGGAGAATCAAACGGGATATACCACAAGCTAATCGTGAAACCCCGGAAGCCATAAGGGATCAACTCGTTGGGCAATATGGCCGCCCAGCACCCCTATCCAATGACGGATGGGAGGACTTTGAAACAGTTGAATCTAAATTCAGATCGGATCTAGCAGATTCAGTGCATGGTAAGGACTTGAATTATACTCACCCGGATCCCCGGAACTGGTGGAATCTGATTGGATTACTAACAAGCATCTTCTTTGATGGTGGTGAATTTCAACGATCAAATGGTTCCGAATTCAGCATATCATTTCTCAGATTCTCATGTCGTATTCTGAGCAAATATCCCATCCTCGACTATAGCAGGCCAGATCCTAGTTCATCAAAGGACACACTTCTTGATATAATTAAATCAAGAATCCAGTTTGTTCGCAACGAAATCCAAACGAAATTTCCACGTAATAACTGTACCAATAACAATCCAAATCAGCGTACTGTAACCAAGGCAAAACTCACTGAACTATGGAAATCCAACAAAAAGCGTGCAATTCAAATTATCCGCCAAGGAAATGTTGAGAACCCACCGGCTAAGTGCCCTGTACAGAAGGAGCGCGTCCATGAATTTTACAAGGACAAAAGCCGTAGCAACACCGATTGGGATCCTCGTGCTGCACCATGGAACCGTATAAACAACAACATTACGATACCTGATCCAAGTCCTAGTGATGATTTGATAAAACCGGTTACTGAGCCAGAAGTAAGAGAAACTCTTAAATCATTGCCTAACAATAGTGCTCCAGGATATGATCGCCTCTCATACGGTTACTTCAAGTCATGTCTACCACAATGTGTTCCACAACTGGTGTCAATATTTAACACTTGTCTAGCTAACTGCAGGGTTCCCAAAGACTGGAAAAAAGCTACAATCAAACTAATTCCCAAATCAAGCATCGATTCTATTGACCTGTCAGAGTGGAGGCCGATATCTTTGCTTGTAACAGTATACAAACTATTCATGAAACTATTACAGAGGAGAACCATTCCATGGATTGTTGATAACTATAGACTTTCACATAAACAAAAAGGGTCTTTACCTCGTAATTGGTTGCAGGAACATGTTTTCTGTCTCAAAAGCTCTATCTCAGATTTTCGTCACCAATCGGGCAAACTGTACATCACATTTATTGATTTAGCTGATGCATTTGGTAGTATTAATCACAAGTTCATGATCGACTCACTCAGAGTTTATGGTTATCCTGAAACACTCGTCAAATTAACTGAAAATATCTATACCGACTCGTACTTTCAAGTTGAATCAAGCTCGGGGTTTACAGATTTTATCCATAGACAGAGGGGGATAATTCAAGGGTGCCCACATTCAGTGATTGTTTTTGAACAGGCAATCGACATATGGTTAAGGTGGATGATAGATAACAATCATGTGCCTGTTGTTCCCAATCCGACACAAGGTTATGTAGATGATATATCAATTTGTAGTACACAAGAGAATATTCTCATAGACATGTGTGACAAGACCGGAACATTTGTAGAAGCAACCGGCATGAGTGTTAAACATAAAAAATGTGCTATTCTCCATGGGCAACGTACCGGTAACAATTGGAGTAAACGTGATAAAACGTCTGATTTACAGATCAATATCCAGGGCCAGCTAATACCAAAATTAGGTAAAAACGGTAAATATACCTACTTGGGTTACGATATTAGCCTTGACGACAAAGCTTCAGATTCCCAACTAAATTCAATCATTAAGGAATTTAGTGACACATTGAAAAAGATCAGTGAATGTTCTTTACCTATAGTTGCCAAAATTCAAGCTATAAATGACATGGCTATCTCCAACTTGGGCTTCTATTTTTGCAATATCACGTTTCCTTTGAAAAGACTCTTGGACATGGAGAACTGCATTGTTGAATACATTCGTGGGTGGTTAAATCTTAACAAATCTTCCAACAGGGACATAGTATTCATTCCTCGGACTAAGGGTGGCTTAGGAGTTTTACAACCGACAACCATGTATGTGGCCAAAAAGATCTCCTTTTTGCTTCAGTGCCTAAACTCTGATGACGCACAAACCAAATTCAGTGCAAGGGCATCGTTTGAACTTCATATGTCTAAAAGAAAAGCTAGCAATCAATCAAATGATGAAGATATGCTGTTTGGTAAGTTTAAGGTGGATGCGAATGGCAGAGTCATCAAAGTGAGCAAGGTCAATTGGGCCAAGTCAATTTGGGTCGAATTAAACGAGCTATGCATTCACGAAGGCTTAACGCTAGAATATTACAATGACGTATATGCTATTGTCGCTAAAGAAGACAATGATGTTGATCTCGTATTTAGTTCACATACTGCCCTATGCAACCACCTTAAACAATCCCACATAAACAGACGAGTTCACAGACTGCAGACTCTTGAGTCTCAGGGACGGATTTTTAAAACGAATAATATCGATCATCATTTATCTGCCAGCTATCAGAGTAATCTAGCAATTAATGATACACTGGTCCAATTCACTTTTAAATCACGTATGCAACTATTAGAATGTAATTCTCTTCTTCACAAATACTACCCGAACACATACTCAAAATCGTGCAAAATATGCAATAACCCATCCGATACCGTATCTCATATTATAAATGGTTGTATGCAATATAAAAACATATACAGTGCTAGGCATGACAGAATAGTTAACCATACGAGGGGCATTCAGTAAATACCTGCAACCATTGTTGTTCTCCACACCTGAGTGATTCTGTGAAATTTAAGTGGGTACATTATAAAGTATGAACCTTAATCTATCATTTAACATAATCTAGATTTACTGAATATTCATAATTACGTAATAGCATTAGCATAAAATAACCCATATTTGGACAGTGAAAAACATGCCACTTTGGCAGGAATTTCGAATTAGCTTGATAGCAGGTGTATTGAAATGAGCAGAACTTTGTTCCGGATATTGTGTGCAAGTCTAACATTTTGCATCGGGAAACCAGAGACCATGTTCAACGAGGTCCTAAATGGAGAGGTTCTGTCAAAGACAATTTTTGGAAATACACTGCATCTTTTCTTGGTCAACATTAGGCTTTGACAGTGAGCCCCAAAATGCCGAAAATCCAAAGAAATGAATATGATAGTTATAGCAAACAATTGGGATTTCCTGCATTACGTAATCCCACAAACGATATTGTTCATTCATGCATAGCGAGGAAAGATAAAGACCCATATTTCAAATTACCCTAATTCTAGTTGGCATACGTCGCGCATGAGTGGAGAAAAACAATGGTTGCAGGTATTTATTGAACGCCCCTCGTATTTATGAGGAAATCATCAAAAAGAAACACCCACAGGCTGAAGTTGTGAACAACAAGATCTTCACCGGTGACCTATTTGATAGCAGAACAGATTTCAATATCATACAACACCGTAAACCAGATATCCTCATTTATGACAAGCAGACCATGAAAGCTTTTATCATTGAAATTGCTGTGCCATTTGATGCGTTTGTTGATACCTGTTACAAAACTAAATTCAATTACTACCAACCGCTTAAAGAACTAATCTCTTTAGACACCACCTACTCATGTAAAACCATTATTATTGTTATTGGCAGTTTGGGATGTATACACAAAAGTGTCACTACGGGGTTCAAACTTTTGGGATTTTCAACGAGGAAAAGTAAGACGATTGCAAGGTATCTTAGCATTAGCGCGATGATCGGCTCCAATATTATTTGGAAAATGCGCACGAGAAAAATATTTCGGCTTTAGGCTGCTCTATCAACTTGCATTATCTAGCAATTGCCTCACTAGAACTCTATTTTGATTTGGTTCTGGTCTTATGATATCTTTGTGTCTCTATTTGCTTTAATTTGTTTCCATTTAAGTATACTATTGTTTCAATATTATCCGCATGTTATATTATTTGTAATGACGTGGTTTGATACAATAAAAGATGAATATATGTATCCATAAAAGGCTCCCTCATTTTACGTCTAAACGCCGTGAACTTTGCACCGATAAAATATGATTATAATGTGAGTGTTATAAGCTATAAATGGCTGAAAACCGTACAGAATTGACCGAGATATGAGCAAAAGCGGGAAATCCAAAGCCTTTTCAGCCCGGCTTTTGAGACTATTTCTACGGGCCATGTTTGTTTTTCTCATGCGTACACTGTAACCATGCAGCCGGCGCGCGTAGCACATAACGCGTCGCAGTGCACAATGCAAAATAAACGCGCACACGCACTACATCCACGCAACCCTACACACGCGGGCGGGCAAATATTAGAGAAATACGCTGAGCCACACGGGAGTTGGTTACGGTTTAGGCCTTGGGGTTGAGATAAGCCACGGGGCGGGGGCGGGGCGGGGACGGCAGGGCGGGCGGGGGGGGGGGGGGGGGGGGGGGCGAGAACGGCGGCGGGTCATAAGTTAACGAAATAATGTGGTTTCTGATAGAACAAAACATGATATGGTGAATCTAAATTACGTAACATGGTGTCAGATGTGGGATTTGATACTATATGTGACACGCGGGCGGACAAATATTGGAGAAATACGCTGCGCTATGGGAGATGGTTAAGGCGTTGGCGTTGAGATAAGCCACGGGGCGGGGAACTTTAGACCTTTGGGGTTGAGATTGGCCACGGGGCGGGGCGGGGACGGTGACGAATGGGGGTTGTGTGTAATGATGTAATGTGGTTTGGGAGGCAGGGGGTTAATGAAGAACTGTGATGCTAAATTGCGTAACGGATATGCCACGGGGCGGGGGCGGGCGGGGCGGGATGGTGACGGTTGGGGTTAAGGTTGAGGCCTTGGAGTTAAAATATGCCATGGGGCGTGGGCGGGCGGGGGGGGGGTCGTTTAATTGAAATTTGAAAACTTTTGAATTAAAACAAAAATATTTAAATATTGTTCTATTCCTATATGTTTCATTATAAATTTTCCAACACTTATGTGTTGTTTCATTTGTAGGTGTTCTATCTGGTAGGCCCTACTCCCTAGCGGGAGAGCCCGTCCGAAGGACGGTTGTCCCGCTAGTCTTACTATAATTTGTCTTATGTTGTATGTGGGTATCCAAAAGGCTCTCTCATTTTCCATCTAAACGCCGTGAACGTTGCACTGATAAAAGATGATTATAATGTGAGTGTTATAAGCTATAAATGGCTGAAAACCGTACAGAATTGACCAAGATATTAGCAAAAGCGGGAAATCAAAAGCCTTTTAGCCCGGCTTTTGAGACTATTTCTACTGGCCATGTTTGTTTTTCTCATGCGTACACTGTTACCATGCAGTCGACGCGAGTAGCACATAACGCGTTGCAGTGCGCCATGCAAAGCGCCCACGCACTTACACACGCGGGCGGGCAAATATTAGAGAAATACGCTGAGCCACACGGGAGTTGGTTACGGTTTAGGCCTTGAGGTTGAGATAAGCCACGGGGACGGGGCGGGGACGGCAGGGCGGGCGGGGCGGGAACGGCAGCGCGGCGGGAACGGCGGGTCATAAGGTATCAAAATAATGTGGTTTCTGATAGAACAAAACATGATATGGTGAATCTAAATTACGTAACACGGTGTCAGATGTGGGATTTGATACTGTGATGTGACACGCGGGCGGACAAATATTGGAGAAATACGCCGCGCTACGGGAGATGGTTAAGGTGAGGCCTTGACGTTGAGATAAGCCGCGGGGCGGGGAACTTTAGGCCTTTGGGGTTGAGATATGCCCTGGGGCGGGGCGGGGACGGTGACGAATGGGGGTTGTGTGTAATGATGTAATGTGGTTTGGGAGGCAGGGGGTTAATGAAGAAATGTGATGCTAAATTGCGTATATGCCACGGGGCGGGGACGGGCGGGGCGGGATGGTGACGGTTGGGGTACGGGAGATGGTTAAGGTTTAGGCCTTGGAATTAAAATATGCCACGGAGCGTGGGCGGGGGGAAATTTGAAAACTTTTGAATTAAAACAAAAATGTTTTAAATGTTAAATGTTTTAAATGTTGTTCTATGTGTTTCGTTATAAATTTTATGTTGAATGAATTTTAACAACTTATGTGTTGTTTCATTTGTAGGTGTTCTATCTGGTAGGCCCTACTCCCTAGCGGGAGAGCCCGTCCGAAGGACGGGCGTCCCGCTAGTCTTACTATAATTTGTCTTATGTTGTGACTGTGTATCCATAAAAGGCTCCCTCATTTTACATCTAACCGCCGTGAACTTTGCACTGATAAAGGATGATTATAATGTGAGTGTTATAAGCTATAAATGGCTGAAAACCGTACAGAATTGACCGAGATATGAGCAAAACCGGGAAATCCAGGGCCTTTTCAGCCCGGCTTTTGAGACTATTTCTACTGGCCATGTTTGTTTTTCTCATGCGTACACTGTAACCATGCAGTCGACGCGCGTAGCACATAACGCGTCGCAGTGCGCCATGCAAAATAAACGCGCCCACGCACTACACCCACGCACCCTGGCCCTACACACGCGGGCGGGTAAATATTAGAGAAATACGCTGAGCCACACGGGAGATGGTTACGGTTTAGGCCTTGGGATTGAGATAAGCCACGGCGGCGGGCCATAAGGTAACGAAATAGTGTGGTTTCTGATAGAACAAAACATGATATGGTGAATCTAAATTACGTAACATGGTGTCAGATGTGGGATTTGATACTGTATGTGACACGCGGGCGGACAAATATTGGAGAAATACGCCGCGCTACGGGAACTTTAGGCCTTTGGGTTTGAGATATGCCACGGGGTGGGGCGGGGGCGGTGACGAATGGGGGTTGTGTGTGATGGTGTAATGTGGTTTGGGAGGCAGAGGGTTAATGAAGAAATGTGATGCTAAATTACGTAACGGATATGCCACGGGGCGGGGGCGGGCGGGGCGGGCGGGATGGTGACGGTTGGGGTACGGGAGATGGTTAAGGTTTAGGCCTTGGAGTTAAAATATGCCACGGGGCTTGGGCGGGTGGGGGTCTTTTAATTGAAATTTGAAATTTTTTGAATTAAAACCAAAATGTTTTAAATATTGTACTATTCCTATGTGTTTCGTTATAAATTTTCCAACACTTATGTGTTGTTTCATTTGTAGGTGTTCTATCTGGTAGGCCCTACTCCCTAGCGGGAGGGCACGTCCGAAGGACGGGCGTCCCGCTAGTCTTACTATAATTTGCCGTATGTTGTATGTATGTATCCAAAAGGCTCCCTCATTTTGCGTCTGAACGCCGTGAACGTTGCACTGATAAAAGATGATTATAATGTGAGTGTAATAAGCTATAAATAGCTGAAAATCGTACAGAATTGACCGCGATATGAGCAAAAGAGTAAAATCCAGGACCTTTTCAGACTGTTTCTACGGGCCATGTTTGTTTATTTTGTGCGTACTGCTACCATGAAGTCGAGCGCGTAACATATTACGCGTCGTAGTGCGCCATGCAAAATAAACGCTCACACGCACTACACCCACGCACCCTACACACGCGGGCGGACAAATATTGGAGAAATACGCTGCGCTACGGGAGTTGATTAATTTAGGCCTTGAAGGTGTATAAGCACGAGGCGAGCGGTAGGGGCGGGGACGGCGGGCGAGGGACCGCAGGGGGAGGGCGGGCGGGGGCGAGTGGAGGCCATGAACTAATGAGGTTTGGGAGGCAGGGGGTTACTGAAGAACGCTACGGGAGCTGGTTAATTTAGGCCATGAAGGTTTAGATAAGCACGGGGCGGGCGGGGCGAGGGGAGGTCATGAAGTAATGAGGTTTGGGGGCGGGTTAATGAAGAAATGTGATGCTTACTTGCGTAACACTAACAGGGAGGGTCACAAAGTGGAAGGAAATAGTGTGTTAAAAGTATAAACCAGGGGATACAGCTTGGGGAGATGGTTAAGGTTTAGGCCTTGGGTGTTGAGATAAGCACGGTGCGGAGCGGCGGGCCGGGGGCAGAAGGCCGGGGCGAGGGGGTTTAAGTAATGTGGTTTGGGTGGCAGGGGGTTAAAGAAGAAATGCGATACTAAATTGCGTAACAGGGAGGGCCACGAGGTGGAATGAAATAGTATAGTTCTTTAAAAGTATAAACAATGGGATACAACTTTGGGTAATGACGGGAAGCTTTCATTTTCAGGTCAATATTATTTCTTACTATAATTTGTCTTTTGGTGTGACTATGTATCCATAAAAGGCTCTCTCAGTTTGCAACTAAACGCTGTGAACTTTGCACTGATAAAAGATGATTATAATGTGAGTGTTATAAGCTATAAATGACTGAAAACCGTACAGAATTGACCGAGATATGAGCAAAAAGGAGTTCAAATCCAGGGCATATTCAGACTGTTTCTACGGGCCATGTTTGTTTATTTTTCGGTGCGTACTGCAACCATGCAGTCGAGCGCGTAACACATAACGCGGCGTAGTGCGCCATGTAAAATAAACGCTCACACGCACTACACGGGACACGCACCCTACACGCGCAGGCGGACAAATATTGGAGAAATACGCTGCGCTACTGGAGTTGATTAATTTAGGCCTTGAAGGTGTATAAGCATGGGGCGGGCGGGTACGGCGGTAGGGGCGGGGACGAGGGACGAAAGATGGCAGGGGGAGGGCGGGCGGGGGAGAGGGAGACCATGAAGTAATAAGGTTTGGGAGGCAGGCGGTTACTGAAGAACGCTACGGGAGTTGGTTAATTTAGGCCAAGTGACGGAACTGTAGGCCTTGGGGGTTGAGATATGCCACGGGCGGGACGGGCGGGGGCGGTGACGAATGGGGGTTCGTGTAGTGATATGATGTGGTTTGGGAGGCAGCGCAGGGGGTTAATGAAGAAATTTGATGCTAAATTGCCTAACGGATATGCCACGGGGCGGCGGGGGCGGGGCAGGGCGAGGAGTGACGGATGGGGATGGGGTACGGGAGATGGTTAAGGTTTATGCCTTGGAGTTGAAATATGCCACGGGGCGTGGCCGGGCGGGGGATCTTTTTTGGTTTTTTAATTGAAATATGAACACTTTTGAATTAGGCCCTAAAACAAAACCTTTTCATTTAAAACAAAAATGTTTTAAATATTGTTCTATTCCTATGTGTATTGTTATAACATTTCCAACACTTATGTGTTGTTTCATTTTGTAGGTGTTCTATCTGGTAGGCCCTACTTCCTAGCGGGAGAGCCCGTCCGAAGGACGGGCGTTCCGCTAGTTAGTCTTAATTAGTCTTATGTTGTATGTGTGTATCCATAAAGGCTCTTTCAGTTTGCAACTAAACGCCGTGAACGTTACACTGATAAAAGATGATTATAATGTGAGTGTTATAAGCTATAAATGGCTGAAAGCCGTAAAGAATTGACCGAGATATGAGCAAAGGCGGGAAATCCAAGGCCTTTTCAGCCCGGCTTTTGAGACTATTTCTACGGGCCATGTTTTTTTCTATGCGTACACTGTAACCATGCAGTCGGCGCGCGTAACACAGGCGTTATGCAAAATAAACGCGCACACGCACTACACCCACGCACCCCTACACACGCGGGCGGGCAAATATTGGAGAAATAGGCTGCGCCACGGGAGTTGGTTACGGTTTAGGCCTTGGGGTTGAGATCCACGGGGCGGGGACCGGGGAGGGGAAGGGGACGGCAGGGCGGGCGGGGTCGGGGAGGGGGCGGAGGACGGCTGGGGCGGCGGGCGAGGCGAGGGGGGCTAATGAAGAAATGTGGTTTGGAGGCAGGGGGTAAATGAAGAAATACTAAATTGCGTAACACTATAACAGGGAGGGTTACGAGGTGGAGGGTTGAGATAAGCACAAGACGGTGGGTGGAAGGGCGGGGGACGGCGGGCCGGGCGAGGGGGTTTAATGAAGTAATGTGGTTTGGATGGCAGGGGGTTAATGAAGAAATGTGATACTAAATTGCGTAACAGGGAGCACACGAGGTGGAATGAAATAGTATGGTTCCTTAAAAGTATAAACCATAGGATGTAGCTAGGGGTAATCACGAGAAGCATTCAATTTCAGGTATAAGGAAATAGGCCTATACATTATATTTTAACTCATAAATGTATTCATACCAATTTCGCGATAAATGTTCGTATAGCTACTTATGTGTTATTTCATTTTGTAGGTGTTCTATCTGGTAGGAGCTACTTACTAGCGGGAGCCCGTTCGAAGAATGTGGTTTACGGGCCATGTTTGTTTTTTCTCTATGCGTACACTGTAACCATGCAGCCGGCGCGCGTAACACATAACGCGTCGCAGTGCGACATGAAAAATAAACGCGCACACGCGCTACACCCACGCACCCCTACACACGCGGGCTGGCAAATATTGGAGAAATACGCTGCGCCACGGGAATTGGTTACGGTTAGGCCTTGGGGTTGAGATCCACGGGGCGGGGGCCGGGGAGGGGAAGGGGACGGCAGGGCGGGCGGGGTCGGGGAGGGGGCGGAGGACGGCTGGGGCGGCGGGCGAGGCGAGGGGGGCTAATGAAGAAATGTGGTTTGGAGGCAGGGGGTAAATGAAGAAATACTTAATTGCGTAACACTATAACAGGGAGGGTCACGAGGTGGAGGGTTGAGATAAGCACAAGGCGGTGGGTGGAAGGGCGGGGACGGCGGGCCGGGCGAGGGGGTTTAATGAAGTAATGTGGTTTGGGTGGCAGGGGGTTAACGAAGAAATGTGATACTAAATTGCGTAACAGGGAGCACACGAGGTGGAATGAAATAGTATGGTTCCTTAAAAGTATAAACCATAGGATGTAGCTAGGGGTAATGACGAGAAGCATTCAATTTCAGGTATAAGGAAATAGGCCTATACATTATATTTTAACTCATAAATGTATTCATACCAATTTCGCGATAAATGTTCGTATAGCTACTTATGTGTTATTTCATTTTGTAGGTGTTCTATCTGGTAGGCGCTACTTACTAGCGGGAGCCCGTTCGAAGAATGTGGTTTACAGGCCATGTTTGTTTTTTCTCTATGCGTACACTGTAACCATGCAGCCGGCGCGAGTAACACATAACGCGTCGCAGTGCGACATGAAAAATAAACGCGCACACGCACTACACCCACGCACCCCTACACACGCGGGCTGGCAAATATTGAAGAAATACGCTGCGCCACGGGAATTGGTTACGGTTAGGCCTTGGGGTTGAGATAAGCCACGGGGCGGGGCGGAGGCGGGGAACAGGGAGGGGCGGGGACGGCTGGGGGCGGCGGGCGTGGGGCGAGGGGGGTCTAACGAAGAAGTGTGGTTTGGGAGGCACGGCATTGGGGGTTGCGATGAGCCACGGGGCGGGGGAGGCGGGGAACAGGGAGGGGCGAGGACGGCTGGGGGCGGCGGGCGTGGGGCGAGGGGCGTCTAACGAAGAAATGTGGTTTGTATGTATCCTGAAAAGGCTTTCTCATTTTGCATCTTAAAGCCGTGAATATTGCACTGATAATAGATGATGTCTTCAGACAGGTTATAGGCTATAAATTGCCGAAAACCGTACAGAATTGACCAAGATATGGGCAAACGAACACAAATTTAGGGCTTTTTCAGCCCGGCTTTTGAGACTATTTCTACGGGCCATGTTTGTTTTTCTCTATGCGTACACTGTAACCATGCAGCCGGCGCGAGTAACACATAACGCGTCGCAATGCGCCATGAAAAATAAACGCGCACACGCACTACACCCACGCACCCCTACACACGCGGGCGGGCAAATATTGGAGAAATACGCTGCGCCACGGGAATTGGTTACGGTTAGGCCTTGGGGTTGAGATAAGCCACGGGGCGGGGGCGGAGGCGGAGGCGGGGAACAGGGAGGGGCGGGGACGGCTGGGGGCGGCGGGCGTGGAGCGAGGGGGGTCTAACGAAGAAGTGTGGTTTGGGAGGCACGGCATTGGGGGTTGCGATATGCCACGGGCGGGCGGGGCGGTAGGCGGTGGCGAATAGGGGCTGTGTGTAATGATTATGTGGTTTGAGAGGCAGGGGGGTAGGCCTGGTCTGGTAGGCCCTACTCCCTAGCGGGAGAGCCCGTCAGAAGGACGGGCGTCCCACTAGTTCTATATAATAACTTGTAATTCAATTCTGCCAATTTTCTTTCTGTTTCAAAAATAGTTTTCATAGTCCAAACATCGTCCCATTTTGGTGACGTGGTCAATTCCTGTGCCAGTCTGTTTTGAGTTATTGGCACGACTGAAACCTTTTAACAACATGAACATAAATATACCTTGATTGCCAATTCACGATATGTACACGTTTTGTATTTACATATATACGAGAGGATCGCAGACGATTACTTATGTTAATAGGCATATTGTTGGGTTTTAATATATCAATCCAATTTCTTGAAATTGATTTAAAAGTAATAAATAGCTCTGCAATCCAGTTGTGCTTAGTTTTAAGCTTGTCAAGAATATATTGAGTGGGAAAAGTACCTTCATTATTTGTAAGGTCATTAATATATATTATATGGCTATCAATCCGATGTTTGAAACACAAAGTCTTACCATTGTGCATGATCAGTTCATTGCCCCAAATTATCTAACCTTTGACCTTTAGTGAGTCTTTAATTGGTAAGTTCTTTAAATCTTGCGTTAGGAAAATAGATAGCATTTAGACCTTTTGGATAAGACACTGATTCAAATAATACAATATTCTTCATAATTTGAAATCTGCAAAACATAATTTTGTAACGATAATTGATCATTTTGAAAACAGATGACAAGTCAAGGGTCGTACTTCAGCTTCTTGAGAATGATTCGCATTCGGATTACATAAACGCTAGCTATATTGATGTAAGTTGTCAACATCATTATATAGATCTAAGATCATGTTGTATTGTTAGGTGTATTGTGATTTACAGCAGTATTCAATCAGGAGTGACGACATTTCGTTCATATAGTTCTCCCATCTATCCAAATTGGAAGTAGTAAACGTGTTTTCCTTCAGCAAATCTCGAATAACATACGCCTATAGTATATTTATAGCGTGTCGAAACACATTGACTTTATCATCAAAGTGATTAATCATAACAGCCAAACCAGGGGGCTTTGAAGCCCTTATCCTCCCTAAATCTCAAACGCCAAAAGATCTGTTACTAAGTGAAACGAACATGTTTTTGTCAAATGAAATTCATAACAAGATCCAATTTGGGGATATGCTCAAAACAAAACAAAAAGTGACCTTTGGAAAAATAAAAATCAACCAGCAATAGAATACGCCTATCTTGTGTTGCTTAATTCATATTCCATGACATCACTCCATGCGGTCAATTGATCGTTTGTGATAACGTTTTTTATCGATGACCATCTACCTAATCCCGATATGCCATTTCCATGGGAAACCAGACTTTCACAAACCAACAACAGTGTGTATAAATGGCAGCCGTAATTATTGCTAATGCACCAATTTCTGACATTGAAACTCCAGTTGTGTTCTAAATAAATTTGAGTTATGCTAAATTTGTTAATTTTAACGTAATCCATTGGTTTTCAACATGTTGTTAATACAATTATTGTTACTCATCATTACTCATTACTCCATCAATGTATAGGGCATATGTGTAACGAAGAAGTATATCGCGAGTCAAGGTAAGTACTTGTTTGCATACTCACTGTATAACTCATGTTTCTGTCACATCTAATTCGTCGGTGGTATACCATAGTGACGTATAGTGCGAAAAACAGAAAAATCAGTTTACGAGAAGAACGGGTTTGAAGAGGATGCCAATTTATAATGACAGAGCGTCGCTAGAATATTCAATTAATTTAAAAGCAACTGAAGAGAAATGACAGCAAAACGTTTAAATAATATCCTCGAATATATACTTTAAAGGGGACATTACAGCCTTACAAATGCACACAATATGGCTCCAAGGATACGTCACAATGCAATACCAAGAGTTTTAGTTCTGATATATTGTTGTAATAATGTCAAAGCAGCATATTAAAAGTGGCGTATACACTATACACCAGTATGTTATATCAGTACCTTTAGATTTCGCTATTTTAGTAGCCTCTTAAAGTGGCGTATGCACTATACGTTACTATTCAAAAACTAAATGTTGTTTTTAATGTGGCTTATCTACTATACGTTATTATATAAAAAACAAAATTGTGATTTCTGATATCGGTGCTTTAAACTTGGTTATGCTTAGTAGCACATTGAAGTGGCGTATGGACAGTATACGTCACTATGTAAAACCAAGTGTATTCATCTACTTTACCATACCCCAAATTAATTAATTGGTTTTAAGTTTTGGGACTTGGCAAAAATGAAGAAAACGACATTGAAATCCACTATGCTAATATCACAAAATTAACCATAAGTTACTATGTTATTATACCAAAGACGAATTCAGATCTTTTAAGACATGGTAGTAATTATCGATTTTCTTTTCATTCGCGTTGAAGTTTTGTATATAGTTCTTGTTAGCATTATTTATTAATTGATTTACTTTTTCTGAACCACGGTGTTTCTCCAAATCTTCCTTTCCATATAACTATCTGGATTTCTCTTACCTCCAATCATGTGTTACGGTCTAAAAGGTCAATATATAAAGTTAGGGTTGGTCTACCACGCTTTCTTGCTCCATGTTTTGGAATCCAGTGTATGTGCTTGGAGACAGGCTCATTGGACCCTCTTAAGCTATGTATTAAGCTTTGGGGTGACTGTCCATGCCTCACATCCATAGAGGAAGACTGGTTCCACAGTAGCTTCTTTCATTAAGCTTTTTGAATAGTGACTTGGCATTCCATTAACTGACTACATTTAGTTTGCCACAAAATCTCCATGCAGCTGCTTTGCGTACTTTTATGTTCTTCTAAGTAATAATCATCCCGACTCCATTTCTTAATACTCTAGACTAACAATATGTTGTTAATTATCAATGATTATAATATGGCTAAGGGCCAAACAAGACTGCTTTGAAAGACTTCTGGCGTATGATATGGGAATACAAAATCAAGAAAATTGTGATGCTTACCAATCTTGTTGAAAGTGGAAAGGTGAGTGTTATATTGAAAACACAAGATCTGAATTGCATAACCATCTTTTAGCAAAATAATAAACGCCGTAGATACATTTTGTTAAGGAATATACTTATGTCACTAAAAAGACAACGAGACACCAGTAGAAGAGGGGTTACTTGAGCATAAGATGCATTTCCGAGGATCTAAAGTAATCCAATATTCAAACCTGTCTTCATTATGCATCGATTTGAACTATCGCTGGTGATAATAAGCTAAACGTGTGGATAAAAGGTGAACTTAATGGTTCCATGCATGATTGGATTATTAACTGACCAGGTAGGGCCTTAAAGTATTACTCCTTCTGTAAAAAATATCGAATTATGAAGTTGGTTGAATTTAATGTATAGGTGAAATGTTTGAAGTACTGGCCGGATGTAGTCACACAGATGGGAGATGTGAAAATCACTCCGATAAAAGAAGAGGAATTCGCAGACTACTTCATCCGATCATTTACTATTGAGCAGGTAACTCAACGTTTGATTTATGTGTATCCGCGTTAAATGACTGTACCCTTTACATTATTTGTGTTGACCCAATAAGCTCTACATAACACAATAGTAAACTCAAAACATCAAACCAGAAATTATGATGTGACGTTGCCCATAGGGCTTATATATATTCCCTGAAAATAATGTTGCAAAATGGATATTTGAACGGATAATGTCGCACCAAATTCGGCCCGGTCTCATAAAGATGTACGGCCGAATGCACCTATGGCGAATAAGGAATGATAAATAGCGCTACCTCGCTAGTAAGTGAGAGGTAAGTCATACTTTTGAGAGCGCCAAACCGGAGTAAGCTACTAAGCTAGTAAACACCGATTGATTTACGCTAAATCTTATACCTGCCCAAACCCAAAAGTAAGTTGGAGCATAACGTTATGCTGCTGCAATGCGATGCTAACTAGTTTGCAAGGTGTACGCTGTCATAGTTATGTCGAAGAAATGGGTGAATTTAATCATAATTATATATCAAATTGTGATTTTTACTGTCCAAAAGCAGAGTGCTCGATGCGTAAGCAGAGCAGTAATATAAAATGGTAAGCAACATAATTATATAGATAGAAGTTAAATATAGCAATCAAGAGATAAATGATAGATAAATAAATAGAAAAATGAATATCATATAAACGCATGGACCTTTATAATTTATATACAATTACATGATGTTACACTAATCTACCACCAAGTTTTAAAAATTCAAATTCAAAGAATAATAAGTAATACACGGGGATCGAACCCGTGTTTGTCGATTGCAAGTGACGTGGGCAACATAAGCAAGCCACATAGATTGTATGTCTGATAGTTTTATTATTTAACCATTGATATATTTATTTACAACGAACAGATTTTTATCGTGACACAATATATAACATAACAACCCCTTTCAAAGTCATAGCCAGTGTCACAAGGCCTCATCTCCATCTCCCCAATGTGCTTCAATAGTCTGTTTCTCAAAATGGTCAAAATAGAGATAAGGCCTTGTGTTTCTGAGCCCTCGGTATGTTACTCTCGCACAATGTGTTTGTAATGTAATTATAGTCCATATTTTCGAAAGAACGATACAAACTTTGACATTTTCGAACAGAAACAATTGCGTCATTTCCACGGACTGTATTGCTCGATTGGACGTGGTGTGACCTGTTGCATTATTCATTGTCAAATTCCTCCAAGGTTGGTTAAAGAATTTGCCTATGAACTCAGTGTTCACAGATATTTTGAATAGTTCATTTATGGATGGTAAGGTTCCTGATTCATAACTTTTGAAAATGTGCGTACCACCGCGCGTCCACTCAAATTGATCGTTACTTGGAAACGCGAACGCACAACGCAGGTTATTGATATATTGCCAAGACCTTCAAAATTTACTTGAACGCGCATCAATGACCTGGGAGCGGGGCGTTTTGTGTGACGTTGCATGGTAACAAGAGGCAGATGTTTGCGAGTGGGGCCCTAAAAATGGATACACGCGTCACGACTACTCGCGGCTGTACTTTCAACAATAAATACTACATTGAAAACACAACAAAACACCATTTTTATATCGTTGTAAAATGTCAATGATGAACGGCAAATTTGGTCTGCATGACTTGAATAACTGGCGTGTGTTTGTACCACCAGCGCGGCGGCTAGCCTGCCCTACAGATACTGGTAACTGGACGTCCCTCAGCAGCGCAGACTCGGTGAAATTTTGTAAGCTTCATCATGGACCCCAAATGACACAAGTGACGAGGACGTACAATGTTAGTCATGTGTCAAGCGATTGTAAGCTAAACACCGCTCTGACGTTGCGTGTCTGTCTCAGTCTCACCGGCAAACACGGCCGTATCAAGCATCAGTGAAATAAATCTGATTACCGTGCTAACAAACTAGTATAAAATTTGACTGGGACGCAAAAAAAACACAATGATAAACAGCCTAGGCAGGGATATGTCTCATCAAAGGCGACTTTATAAATGTTTTAATTCAAGAAACGTATTCAAAATCGAAGTCGGGTGTCTTCCATTTTTATTGTAAAACCGAAACTGACAAGATTAAAAAATGTTAGGCTAAATTAACTAGGCCTACGTACGAGCCTACTCCTAGCTAGGCCTACATCCTATGAAAGCCATCCCGTCTACGACACATGACAACCCATTTAATTTGTTGTCATAGCTTGACAAACACTAACACTGCAACTAATACTATGGCAAGACAACATACTTTTGTTTGTCAAAAAGACTCACGATCCTAATTAGGTCTACTCTAGTCTCTAGGCCATCAATATACTCACCGAATAACGTCGTCTCTAAACAAGCAGGTAATACAAAGAATGGAATCGTACAACACGATTTAGCTGCGATTTTGATTACATTTCCCCATCAATTGAACATAAACATAAGAAGGTTGTTGAAGTGATTCGACTTTGATCCATGGATCCATGATTATGATGACATCATTTGCGTTGAATTTTTCAATGATGAAATGAGGTTACACATAATAGCTTCAAAAACTTATTCGTACGGTAGATCTGAGACGAAATATTCGTCCAGGGTATGAAGTCATATTTCATATAATATTATATCCAATCGGCAAAATTGATGTTTCCTGCTTCTGAATTCTTTACAGGATCGGGAATGAAGAAACCTCTGTCATAAGCTCCCTGCTTCTGTTGTTTGTTTATTTATTTTCTGTGATTGTTTGCAATTGGTCAATCCGGAGAAAAACAATGACGTAGTGGGGAACCCCCCCCCCCCCCCAAAAAAAAACACCATAGATTGCTCCATTATTCAATGGGGTGGTGTTTATTTACCTCAGGTGGAAATGACACAAAAATACGAACTCCAAAGTCAAAATATAAACCTTTAGAATAACTTAATTTACAATTTGGATGCTAATCAACATTAAATGACAGTTATGAATAAGATTGGTGACTTTGTACGGACTATTCTAAGGTTCTTGTTTGAAATCGCTGACTTTGTTTTGGTACCTCGGGATTGCCCCCTAAAACAAAGTCAGCGATTTCAAACAAGAACCTTAAAATAGTCCGTACGCAGTTACCAACCTTAAATCAATGGAAGAAGGCCATTGTGGTCCCCATTCCGAAACAAAATCCACCTACTATTGATAAACTAAGACCAGTGTCTCTGACTTCTGTGTTTGCAAAAATTGCTGAAGAATTTGTTACCAGATGGGTTTTGAATGATGTGGAGCATAAGATCGATAAAAGGCAGTTTGGTAATGTTAAAGGTGTCTCAACCGCACATTATTTGGTTAGCCTAATTCACTATCTGCACCAGGGGGCTGACAAAAGTCGCAATGTGGGAACGGTAGTCCTTATGGATTTTTCCAAGGCTTTCGATTTGGTTGACCATACCAATCTCATTGAAAAAATGGTTTCCATGGGAATCCGAAGGACAATCATTCCCTGGATTTGTGATTTCCTCCATAATCGTCAACAATGAGTGAGATACAATAATACTCTGTCCGATTATGTTACACTTCGTGGTGGGGTTCCTCAAGGCACCAAATTAGGCCCCATTGGTTTCCAAATCCTCATTAATGAAGCTGGTGAAAATGCAAACTCGAGATGTTTAAAATATGTTGATGACTTGACATTTGCACATAATGTTACTAGTTCTGACTATCCTTCTGGACTACTGCAGGCTGATCTTGATGAATTTACCAAGTGGGCAAAGGATAATATGCTCAAGTTGAATCCCTCCAAGTGTCAGGCCCTTCAGGTATATTTTGGCAAAACTCCCCTTCAGTGTGATTCAAGAATCGGTACCGATCCACACCCCCAGCGTTGCTGAAGCCAAGGTTTTAGGCCTGTTTCTCCAAAACGACCTTAAGTGGAACACACAGGTTGACAATAATATGCTTAAGAAACCCAATAAAAGGTTGTTCATGCTGCGGACCCTCAAATGTTTTGGTTTTAGCAGCAAGTAACTCTGTGTAGTATACGGTGGCTATGTAAGACCGATTCTTGAATACGCTGATGTAGTTTGGCACTCAACTATTTCTGTCAAACAATCAAAGGACTTGGAATCCATCCAAAAAAGGGCTTGTAGAACCATACTTGGGAATAAGTATGAGTCTTATGATGAAGCCTTGGTAATTGCCATTTTGACACCTTGTCTGGAAGGAGGGAGAAGCATTGTCGAAGATTTGCTGAAGGGCTTCCTAAAAATGAGAGGACAAAATCTCTCCTTCCTCCTACCAGACTGGAGTGACATGACAGATCACTTCGTAGTAGTGGCAACTTGACCCAATTTCATTGTAGGACTCAGCGTTTCCAAAATAGTCCTATTTTTTCAATATTTTAAATGATTAGGGTCCCATTATCTCTTACGACTGGACGTGCAGTAAAGTTCCATGAAGTGTGACATTTTGTTGTTCTTAATTTGTGTACATTTTATCTTTAATATATCTTTATTTTTAAATAGTGATTCAATCCTACAAGTGCAATATTTTGATGTTGTTAATGTTCATTTTTATATCGTAATTTTAATATTGTATATTAGCATGTAATTTGGCCTGCGGGCCACGAGATGCTTCTGAATAAAATACCAATAATAATAATAATAAATGTTATTTAAATCAACGTTTAACGTAGGGACTGACGACACATTTTTACAATTTTTCTATAATAATTCTACGGAACACTATTCGTGTCATTATGATTGCTGTTCGATACATGTAGACACGTTTGACGCTTGCGACGACAACTTTTTTGAAGTGGGACGATGTTAATTTATTTAGATATTTACCTCGCTAGTCACTATTCCATTCTTCATCTCCAGTTTTGCTCTCAATATTACATCGCTAGTAATTTACGAAGTACTATAGCGAGGTAGCTTACATCGCTCGTAAGTTACGCCAGTTTGGTGCACTCGGCCGATTTTCTAGACCGCAGCGTAAAAGGCTGCACACCGCTGGGCACTGGCGGCGCTATAACAGTAGGCTCGGTCTGGCTCCTTGGTCATCACAAATGAATTAAAGTGAATGTTATTTTTGTTATCAATCTAATCGATAATTTGGAATATTTTCCAATCTGGCTCAATCTTGACATAATTGAATCCTATTGTACCTAACAATTTGTTATTGTAATCATTTCATTGACAGCAACGTTCAGTAAACCGAGTAGGAAAATCTTTATAGGGACTTTCTCAGGAAATATCGGGCTTAGAGTCTTAGAGAGCCCATTCAAAGTTCTAAGTTAAAATAAATATCAAGTAACCGAATACAATACTTCTGCTATTTTATGTTATTCTTTTTAAGGAGTCGACAGGTGAAGTCCGTGAATTGCGTCAATATCATTACACCACGTGGCCCGATATGGGAGTACCGGATTGCCCAGCACCTATCTTAAACTTCATGAAGCTTGTCAATGACTTCAAACCAGATGATGCCGGACCACCTGTTATTCACTGCAGGTGAGGGTTAAATTCGGGGGCCTAAAAGCCACACTGGCGATTTTAGACGACTAACTTACGATGGTTTACTAGGTTAGACAGAGGGCGATATGATTTATAAAATCGTCTGCAGTGTCGTAAATTGGGACAAGACTTGATTAAAACGTCTGATATAAATGCTGTGTTATATAAATTATAGTATAAGGTGTTCCATACAAATGGTGCGCTTGGAACCCGTCGTTGATCTTATTCAGTGTTTGGCTTCGAAAAATAAAATCCACCTAAAATAATCCGTTTTTTCAATGCCGTTTGTTGATCCCCTATTATTTTCTTTAAAATTCTTTTTGAAACGACCAACAATATTGAATAAAGAAATTGCAAAGTAAAATCATCGTTTCTATTCTTCTTTTCGGTAGTTTTTCAAGGTGTCGTATTGATTTTCCTTCTGAAGCAAGTAACCTGATTCAAATTGAATAATAATTTTGATAATTGATAAATTTGTCATTAGTGCGGGTGTCGGTCGAACAGGAACATACATTACTATCGATGCAATGATAGAGCAAGGACAAAGAGAGAGTGCTGTGGATGTTTTCGGTTTTGTTTCCAGCATGAGGCAGAACCGTATGCATATGGTCCAAACATCGGTGAGTGGAATTTCATTAATAATATTTTCATTTACATTTTGTCACATATTCTCAATTCATCTAACCTAATGAGAACACCGGTAGTTGCATAATAGTTTCTTATCAGAGTTTTGTTTTCATTAAAGAGCAATCGTCGTGAATCCTAACGATATAAAACAACGCCACATACGATCAAATGAAACTGCCTATCACATGTTTAAGACAGTGTGCTTTTGGATAAAGATGAAGCAAACATATACAAACAACTTTTAGCTCCTTCTGTGACTGTGATGGCCGATGGATTCAAATCCAGATTTTTCCTCAACCATGCACTCTGTTTTGATCAACTTGTCTCCATTAAACAATCTTCGTAATTATGGTATTGGGCGGCTCTCGGGATGCGCGCAGCTTTCTTTTATTTAAGAGAAGATTTGTCAAATGATATCGGAGTCAATTGTATTTAATGTTCATTATCATAGGAACAGTACCAGTTCGTTTTCGACGCTTTACTTGAGAATGTGTTTTGTGGTGACACTTCGTATTCGAACACATCATTTGGATCAGAGTTTTCTAAGCTCACCAAGATTGATCGCAAAACGGGCAAATCTGGCCTAAGGAAACAGTTTGAGGTAGGACAAAGTGTATGCATGTGTTCTTTCACCGTCTTAACTTCATGTAAATCCAGTTTTGAAGTATGTCATGTTAGAAACCGTTTCTCCATGTTGTCAATGAAAATGATAAAAATCTGTAAAGACTTGAATCAAATTAATGGTTTTGGTAGCTAATTCTTTAATGTGTGGTTATACAACTTAGGGATAGTACATTTTATGTTTTCAAGGTGATTTTGGCGGCCATTTTGAATTTTGGGCTATAAAAAGAGTTCCCGTCACTTTTGAGAGGGGCATAGGAGCTCATTTTCTTTTAAAATGGTTCTAGTAGACAAATTCATCAAGAAACAAAGGTAGAAGAAAATGGTAACGGAATCCAAGATTATGACCCTACTAGTAGCAATGGATCTGGCCCTCTTCTATCTCAAAGAGTTACACTATGACGATGTTTATTGGCTAGCTCCGCTATAAGTAAAAGTTTACCTTCATTCAATTGATGTCTGTCCACCTGCTTTCACGTTATTACAGCCTAGGACATGTAACCGAATAAAAGGGTGGACCTAGACAAAATTGCAACAGAAACCATTTTTGATGTAATTGTTTCAAAATACCCTTCCGAACATTATATTAAAAAAAAGTTGGGGAAAAATGCTAATTTGCATAACAATATAATATGGGTACATTTAGCCATATTAGTCGGGTATATACAGGGGTTACCGTGCACCCCACCCCCATGACTCTCCCAAACCAACTTTCTTGACCATTTTCATGGTCCTAAAACATATTCAGGATGTTACCAAAAAAAAATTCGTGTTATTCAAAATGGCGTCCAAAATGGCTGCCCAAACTGGTCAAATTTCATAAAATGACATATAGCAATCAAAATGCTTTTAATAGTGGGATGTATGTATTAGACCACTAGACACTCATATCCTGTATGTTTGCTTTGTTAACATACCTAAATCCAAGATGGCCCCTAAAATGGCTGCCAAAAATGGTAACATTCCATAAAATGACATATATCAACCAAAATGTATGATCAGAGTATAGTTTTAACAATGACATGTATTTTATTGTCTCATGTATTAAGAATAAGTCCCTTTGGAAACAGATAACAACATGTTTGAGAACTCTTAAATATAATTCTTTCAGAATATCCCTTGAATACGTAATTTGTGGCTGGAAACTAAATAACAATGTTATAATCATCCTTGCATGTTATGCAATATACAAGTTTCGCATGATATATAACGAAACCCCAAAAGAGATTCCAATATTCCATTTGTTTTATTTAGAAGTTAAAAAACTAGCTAATTCAAAAAAACACCCGAAGATTCCAATCACAAATACAGAACAATGGAACGAAATAAAAACGTGTCTAAACATATAAATTAGTTTGTGTTTTTTATTTTATTTTTCTCTATCAAAATATATTGTATTTGTTTGTCAACTGAGAGCGTCATGTATCATTGAAGATCGTGAGTCACTTAGCTAAGGTTAACGATATTTGGTGGTACAGGAGACTCTCTGATCAAGTCATGATTTCTGTAACTTATCAACAATAACAAAAATGAATATTCTTAATAGTATGTTATATATGTTATGATTAAGAAAATAAAAGCACGAGAGCTCCATGCACTCTGGAAACGTTAACAAAAATTTAAAAAACAATGACATGTATGTGTTAGACCACTAGACACTCATATCTAGTATTTTGCTTTGTTAACATACTTTAAATCCAAAATGGCCGCCAAAATGATGGTCAAAATTCCATAAAATGGCACAATATCAAACAAAATGTATGATGAAAACATAGTTTTAACAATGGGATGTATGCATTAGACCACTAGTAATTCATATCCAGATTTTTTGCTTCGTAATCACATACTTTAAGTCCAAGATGGCTGCCAAAATGGCCGTTGTAAATGTAAAAATAGTCTAAAAGAGTGT
The DNA here is from genome assembly GCA_035610835.1 of Ophiura sarsii. NCBI lineage: Eukaryota > Metazoa > Echinodermata > Ophiuroidea > Amphilepidida > Ophiuridae > Ophiura > Ophiura sarsii. The sequence continues at coordinate 64,488,968 of CM069454.1, forward strand.
ATAATATTGCATCGCATTCACCAAAATACAATTTAGTATGTTCTAAACTGCTAAGATATTGCTTTTAGTTGTACAAGACCCACCTCTGTGACAATTTTGATTCTGTACCACTTTCCAAAATGGCTGCCAGATGATTTTAAAGTTGATGTTAAATTACCTAAATCAATTGTTTTGTATTGTAAATGACTATACTGTGAAATACCAATACTCTAAATATAATGGGACATCATTCACTATATATGATATAAAGTCTTGGGGCTGTAGATCTAGTTTGAGTATTTTAAAATATCCGGATGGCTGCAAAAGGTTAAATAACTTAAGTAGTATTAGTTTATTGTTTAAGTGTTACATTATTAATACAGTAAACTTATTTGTATTCTCTTTAAGTATATGACAAGGTATGATTGAATGGTATAGACTCCATTTTGACAATGTAATGTTATTAAGGGGGATGTGCACCTTCGGTATAGCCTTCGTAAAACTGCCGTAACTTCTTCATTATTCATTTAATTTATATAGATAAAAGTATGCATTTTTTGCAGGAAAGGGTTCAATGAATCCAACCATGATCATGAAAGTGACCATTTTGGAGAAAATTATAAAGAACACGTTTTTTGACCCATTTTAGGTTTGGAAAATATAACTCAAAATATATTTTGTCAAATTTTGTCATACTAGTTTTATTATATTCCTCATACAATTTCCTAGGAATCGATTTTTTGTTTTTAATTATCGACCAAAATGTGGCAAAAAATGTGTTTTTTTACCTCCAAAATCGTGAAAATTACCATTTTTGGTAAAAAACACACATTTGTTGGCACGTTTTGGCGGCCATTTCAAATAACACACATTTACACATCAGTCACCCATGCATGACACTTTTGAATTTCAATTAGCCCGCGCATTGAGGGGAAATGCGCAGCGATCAACATGGGACTGATACGGCTTATGTGCTTGTTAACAATTGGTGTTTTCTTCCCGCGTTGTGTATTGAAAATGGGACTTTTGAAAAAAGTGACTAATTTTCTATAAATTGAGCTAATCATGGTGTATCTTTGTTGTGAGGTGTTATGTTTGGTATCAAAATGTGCCGAAAAGATTCATCCAAATGTCTATCTAGCATGTTTGGTAACAAAATAAACGAAAGTTACTTCAAATGACCTAAACAAAGTGTATGACTTTCTTTTGTTGAGCACTTTACATCCCACTGTTAAAACTATACTTTCACCACGCATTTTGATTGCTATGTCATTTTATGAAATTTGACCAGTTTTGGCAGCCATTTTGGACACCGTCTTAAATAACACGAAATTGTTTTTGGTAACATCTTGAATATGTTTTAGGACCATGAAAAGAGTCAAGAAAGTTGGTTTGGGGGAGTCCTTTTTTTTCTTCTTTTTTTCTTCAGTTTATTTTCCACAAATGAGATACATAATAATGACAATACAATTAATATACTACGGTAGGTTGAACAAATCAGAGCAGAGCTCGGGAAGTACTGGCCACCTAAATAAAATCATTAGCTATAATGCAAAGAACTCGAGTGTATGTTGGCAACGGCATGAACAAATTTACAATAACAAATCAGTAACGATTATAGTGTACATCTGTGAATAATGATTATGTAAGACATCAAGGCGATAGAATAGGGATTTATATCTGTTTGGTGGGGGTGCACGGTAACCCCTGCATATACCCGACTAATAAGTAGGGGAGGGTGGGCAACTGGTCCGGTTAGGCATATTTCATGATATAAAAGATTAAAGCTCATGTACATATTTATGGAATTGCTATGAAAATATCACCCATGTCGTCGTCGTCGTTCTATGGATCATGGCTGATTCTTTGTGACCCTATTGATGATGGAGCGCCACAGTTGTCTATTTTGTGACATGCGATGCGCAGAGATAAGAGATAGACCAGTTGCTTCTTTAATGCCATCAGTCCAACGAAGCTTTGGTCTGCCACGTTTACGTCTTCCTTCGATAGCTCCTTGTAATATCACCTTTTCTAGATTGTCACCCTCTCGTCTAGCAATATGTCCAAGTATTGTAGCTTGTTGCGCATGATCTTTGTATACAGAGAAGTTTGGTTCCCAATCTGGCTTCTGACAAATTCATTTGTCTTATGCTCTTTCCATGATATTCCTAGCATCTTGCGCCAACACCACATTTCGAAAGCTGATATTTTCTTTGAATCTGCTATTCCGACTGACCATGTTTCAGCTCCATATGTTGCGACCGGAAAGATAAGTGCCTTCATAATACGTATTTTTGTGGCCTTTGTGATTCCTCTATCTTTCCAAATGGTTGATAGGGCATTTGCTGATGTTTTAGCCATTGCCAGACGTCTTTTAATTTCTCCGGAGCTTCCACCATCTTTGAGAATTAGTGATCCAAGAAAATTGAAGTTATCTACACAATCTACTGTGTCCTTATCGACCTTCACTTGTTGGTTGCTGGTTCCTCCGCAAATCATGAATTTATACTTCTTAACATTTAGGAAGAGTCCAACCTTTTCACTGGCTGCTTTCACTTTGTGTATTAGAACTTGAAGCATATCGGAGATCGGTTATGGTGCGACCTCCTACTGAAACTTGGCCTTCCACTCCATCCAAAGCTTGCCTCATGATGTACTCTGCATAAATGTTGAATAGGTAAGGTGACAGGATACATCCTTGACGAACGCCTTGTCCAATAGAGAACCACTCACAATTGCCATTATCTGTTCTTACTGTAGCCTCTTGATCTTTGTAGAGGGATTTAATCAGCTCAATTATGTGAAAAGAGAAACCCATTTCTTGCATTACCAACCATAGCTTCAAATGTTGAACGCAGTCAAATGCCTTAGAGTAATCAATGAAGCATAGATATAGGGGTTGTTGAAATTCCAAGCTCTTTTCCATCAGGTTTCTCAGGTTACCTATTTGGTTTCTTGTACCTCGTCCTTTCCTGAAACCTGCCTGTTCAGGTGGTAACTCATTCTCCAGGTGTTGTCGGATCCTTTCTGCAATGATATGTAGTAGAACCTTACTGCTATGTGAAATTAAGGCTATCGTGCGGTTGTTGGCACACTCTCTGGTGTCCCCTTTCTTTGGGAGAGGGAGAGGGAGGAAGACTGCTTTCTACCAGTCCGTTGGCCATTTAGTTGATCTCCAGATCTTGGTGCAGGCTGTGGATCACTTCAATGCCTTCTTTATCACTTTCCTTTAGGAGTTCACCCATGTAACTGTTTACATATAACATATAATCAATGTTAAAAAATATCTAAAGAAAAGGCCAATTACCACTAACTGAAAACTTCACTTGGCACGAACCAGTTACCATATCATTAGGGCAACTGGTCCTATATGTTCCAACGGTCAGAATACACAGAAATCAGTGAATGACAACACGGAAACTAGTCAGTATTTTCTTTTTCAAACACATTTCCATATAATTTAACATGTAAAAAGGATACATGTCTCATGAAACCCATGTTTTATACAGTTTTCGTGGTTAACGTGTAAATAGCAGTATACCAATGGTGTACAAAGCAAGCGAACTTTTCGACTGCACGTTTATTAGATAAAACGGTATGAACCTAGTTAAATGGTTACATGGTTGTGATATTCAGATGCCCCATACATTTGTTTATATAAACCCCTTTCTTTAATGATTTTATTTACTTCATATAATCATCATTTAGTACTTACACTCGTCAAAAGAAGTTCCTTGCCACTTAAATTAAATTAATATTTAATAGAATATATATAATTATATATATATAATTGTATATCAAAATAAGCAGAAAGTAATCCTCTAACAGCTTAACATGGAATTTAGACATGATCACTCATGCATGGCAGATCCCATTCACTTGACAATGGCAAGAAGATTGCACAAAATTGGATAATCCCTCTATTCAAATGACTGTAAATGCTAATTTCTTGCAATTTCCTTTTACGCACCTTACCATTGCTTAATAAATGTGCTCAGCCATGCATGAATGCGTACATCTTAACCCTACCCCCCCCCCCCCCCCGAGTGCTAAAAAATGCTAATCCAAAGTCCCTCTCCAAACGCATGCGCCGTCGGTTTTCGATGACGTAGTCAACCGAGCCTATATAATGAGTGCAGTATACTGCACGAATGTGTAGCTGAGGGCCGTGGCTTAGTGGTGGGAAGGTGGGGCTTGAGAACGGAGGGTCCCCGGATCGAATCCCGGCAGGTTCCCGGAGATTTAGTTGGTGTTTTTTCCTCGAACATTGTGATCCCGGTCAAAAATCCTAAACCGAAGTTAGGGTTATGTTCATACAGACATGATAGAGAATTATTGTCTGCTTATTTTGACATGTAATTGTTTAATTTATATTAAATATTTATGTGAAATATTTGAACTTCAATGAGTGGCAAGGAACTTCTTTTGACGAGTGTATAATAAACCATCTTGATATTTAGCCAGCTTTTCATGTTACAGGGGAATTTAGTCAATATGACAATGATGACCCAACGGTTAATATACACAAAAAGCAGTGGATAAAATACATAAATCATGATATTTTGTCATTGCAAATACCTTTACAGACACCATTCAAAATAGAATAAAGACGTAATTCATAATACCGAGGTTTTAAACCATTCTAAAGCAATTTCATGTCATATTGTAATCCTTCAATAGCAAAAATAGTGGTATTAGATCCAAAATGCCCCAAAATGTCTAAGAAAGAATGTGAATTATTTCATATTCTATTCACATTTCAATACCGAGTCATGTTTTATTAACACTAACATATAATTTTCCAAATGAATTTTACAATTTTGATTAAGTTTTTGCAGGCGGACCAGTTGCCCCATACCCCTTCGGACCACTTGCCCCAACAAATGACTTAGCACTTTGTCGAGATGTAACATTATTCAAACACGCCTGTGACGTAATAAATGTTACGCCAAAATGTTTTGAAACATACCACCATTTGTCATAATAATCAATAACTCCAATACATTTCAGAAAAAGGCAAAAACTGCATTTTTGTTTTTATCCATTACACGACTTCTGAAGCCAGCAAGTATCTTTGAATTCGCAAATATTACGGCGTTCGGGTCTTACAAGTAGACGAGTGTCTTTAGATAAAATAAGAAATGTTGTACTTTGTTATTTGCAAATTCATAAACTAATAACTCTACCAAATGAATACCCGTGATAATGATTTAAGTTGAAGCATTCTTGAAATGATAATATTGATCGCAAATCCAAACCACCAATGTCCCAAATTAGTAAAATGCGCCATTTTACGGTCATTTCAACCACAACCTATGGTTTTAATCATATTTCGGAAAGTCCCTAAGCACACTGCAATATACAGTCAGCAAGATCGAATTAAAATATGCGAAGTTTTAAATTCGTGTCCGACTATGGGGGCCGCCATTTTGTTTTAAAAGTATATTAGTGTCCCAGATGTACACAGTTAAATATAGAACAATTACAGTTTTTTGGTTGCGGGGAAATTCTATTAATTCGGGGGTATGTTAACATTTGTGAATCCGATAGTTAAATGTATTTGCTAACTTTTCACCGACGTCGAGAAAAATCTATCGACGGAAAAAGGAGTAAAAGGTGATTTGAAACCAAAAAATGGAACAAATTCGTTCGTGTAAGAGGTGGACATGTCATTAAAAATGACGTCATATGTTTTTCGGGGTCAATTGAAAGCACAAAATATCATCTGGAATCAAGTTTCAGTCAAATTTAGCTTATTTAATGATAAACTGGGCACTCCATTCAAGAAAAGGTAAAAAACAGGCGTTATTAGCAGCAACTATAATGACGTAATTTTAAAAATGGTGGCCTTGCCTCCATGAATTCGCCCCACGAATTTAACAATTCGTATTTTTTTTATTCGATCTTACTAACTGATATAGTACCCATCAAATGCAGTATGCACCTAGCATCTTAAGACGACTGTACTGCATGTATTTATTTACTGTTGCATATCTGTCAATCATATAAAGTACATTAAACATGATATAAACCCATCTTCATATATCGCCCATACTATCTGTGAATTTTCAATCAGTCACTCAAGGAGGTGGCTTCAAAGATCTGGAGAATATCACATGTGTAAATACCCTAAAGTTCCAAATGTTTTGGATTGTAGAAGGTAAGGATATATGTCAAGTTTCAACAGAAGTCGTACTGTTCAAAAGAAAGCAGTATGCCCATACAATTACAAAATCCTTCATTTCGGACCACTTGCCCCACGGACCAGTTGCCCCATATTCCCCTAATATGGCTAAATGTACCCATATATTGTTATGCAAATTAGCATTTTTCCCCAACTTCAAATTTTATCGATTTTTAATATAATGTTCGGAAGGGCATTTTGAAACAATTACATCAAAATTGGTTTATGTTGCAATTTTGTCTAGGTCAAATCGTACATGTCCTAGGCTATGATTCAAATGTATATTAATCGTTCACTGGTTTATTAATTCCTAATTATAAAGAAATGGTTTGCTTCATTTTTCTATGGAAAAATATGTTACTACCTAAACTGTATCATAATTTATGTTTACTAAACTGTAGGCATTGCAGAAAGTTACCGCGTGGCCCGATGAGGGTAATTACCATGGAGGCACAAATGCCCTCAACGTTGAGAAGAATAGATTCCCAGATATCATACCAAGTAAGTTTTAATATAACTCTGAAAATATTGTGTCATGTCATGTTTGAAATGCATAATGAGTGAACACCCATAAAACACAACAGTGATAAACATGCCGACAAAATATTCACCTTCGTAGACTATGCGTCATCATGGTCATCATGGTTACCGATTCGATTCCTCACTTTATAGCAACCCCTTGACTTGTATTAAGCGATCATTATATTTATCTTCATGCCGTATGCATTGCTTTCAGTGGACCGCAAACGTCCATATCTGATGACAGAAGTCGATGAGAACAGCACCAATTACATAAATGCCACCTATATAGATGTAAGTTAATAAATCTAGCTTTTCTTGTTTCTGATGCCAAGATATAGTTTGTGCCAAGCCACTGAAATGACTGCAGGTCAAAAGCGTAATGGTTCTATAGGTTGTAAGTTATATTATCAATTTGTTCTTTTAAGCGAATTTTGTTTCTAATGCCAAGACATTTCATTAAACTCATAACAATAATGTATGCCAAGCCACTGAACTGATTAGGTCAAAGAGCGCATCTGTTTTTTCAAGAGAAATATGATATGCGCGCTATGTCACTATTACAAAGACATACTTGGAGATTATTATTTGAGTAATATAAAGGTCAAGTTCAGACGTCGATTTTGTACTGTTACGTGAATTCTATTCTTGTTTTCATTTCGATTTGGTTTCAATCAGACTAAAAATGCCTGCATCATGCTTATTGCCTACCACGTAATACGATACGAAAGAGTACAATTACGAAAAACTTATGGCTCATTCCTTTTATGTTTTTTTTTAATGTTTGTTTCACTATATCAGAGTTATCGTGTACGAGACCAGCATATTGTGACACAGATTCCTCTTCCCGAGACAGTCGCTGACACATGGCGTATGGTTTTAGACTACAACTTCTCTTCCATTGTTATGATTAACACGTTGGACTACAAGGATCCGGTGTGTATACAAATTTGGTATTATTGTGCAACACTAAAATGTGTGATTTCCGGAAAGCTTCGGAGGTTATCGACTATGTCCGTACATGTGCTTCATATGTCTTATCGCTAATAATTCGCTTTGGTGGAACTAATATGTTAGAATTCGTATTCAGTATCGAAGTGTTTCGTGTAAACCGATTATCACTATATCAACTGAATCACGCTTTCGAGTCCTGAACACATGTTCTAGGACATGTGCTAGCAGTCATAAAGGTGCGTGATCCAGTTACCAGGGAGTTACTGTCGCATCCTACGCCTCTTGGCCCTACTACATCATATATATGGAGGGCGCTATACCATTCACCTTAGTAACCAGCTAGGGGGGGGGGGGGGGGGGGGGGGTGGGGTACCGCGCCATTTTGTCTCGAAGCAATGGTCATGACGTCATATTTTGGTCGATTTTCTGAACTTTTGTATTGGATTTACGTGCAAAATATATGCCCTTGGCAGCATACTTTCCCGGGTGTGTGGGTGCACTTTAAATTTCAGATGTTCTAAAATGGACGGATATCTAACCAATTTGATAAAAAAACACGATCCACACACCCCAGAATTGCAAAAAAAGCATAAAATAAGTCCACTTTTTTGTGCCTTTGAACAGAGTGGCGGCCGGGATTGTAGAATTTAACACGTGCATTAACCCATGACCCATGACCCATGATATAAATAAATTATTTGCGTTATATTTTTTCAATTAGCACGGTTAGTGTAATGGAAAGGAACTCGCTTAAAGAGCGAGAGGTTGTGGGTTCGAGTCCCATTAGGAGCACTTTTTGTTTTATATGCTGGATTTGCTTAGCATCATCTGTATGCTTGCCCACGCGGACACCACACTGCTGGCGTTTACCGTATCAGGGTTACGCCATTTTTTTCTCGAAAATGTCAAAAAAAATTACCGTTCTTTTAAAAATAAGAATTATAATCAAATTACAAACACATTTTGTGCGAGAGCAACACACACATTTGGCAAAAATGGCACAATAAAAATCCGTTCGTTATAAATAAATGGACATAGTTAAATAATAAAACTATCACAATTATAGTCGTAAATCTCTGTGGCGTGCGTAGGTTGGCCATGTCGTAGCTATCGGAAATCACGGGTTCGAATTTTCCCATTATTTTCTATTTTTTAAACTTGATGGTATATTAATGTAAACATCATTGTTATGTCAATTTTTATCAATTATAAATGCCGCCCATGCGTTTATAGTTTTCTTTTTATTTATTTATCTATCATAATGTATCCTTGATTTATTTAACTTTGTCTAAACAATTAAAATGCGTAAACAATTATATTATTGCTCGATATAGAGTGATTTAACTTGAGTTCAGTTTGATAATATGATAGCAAAACTTGTTGTAAAACCATTTTACCAGTGTGTCCAACAATTTCACACTTTGGTAATACATTTAGAGATGTCACTTTTAGCTTGTTATAGCTAGGCTCAATATAAGCAAGTTTGCGACCTCTATAATTTTAGGCTGGTAACACAATCCCACAGTGCATTTCGTTAAAACAGTGTACATTATTTTTCCACGATACGTATCACGTGATAACCACGATCGATTTCGCAAAATATTGCAAAATGGCGCGGTACCCCAGCCCCCCCCCCCCCCCCCCCCCCCCCCCCCCCCCCCTAGTAACCAGCTTGCCTAATCATGGCCGACACTGTCAACTGATAGTCACATTGTTATGAATAAATACTATGTTCATATTACATCTTATGGAGTACAGAGAGTATTCTTTCAGTTACCTATTTGATTTCATCTGGTGATAGTAGAAATATATATACAGGGTGTCCAAAACAAACTGTGCACATGTTTACCAAACTTATTGACCATGAAGTTCTAAAAGTTGGTGTAACATTTTTATACATATCGCAAGGCTAAAAGCTCAGCTTTCAGATCCCGTTTATTTCATCTGATTTGGTTTTGTCAATCCTGAGATACGATCAATTAACTTAAGCTACCTAAAACCGATGTTGTGTCACCTTTACATACAGAATGCTTTATCATAAACATCAAACTGATACTAATTTGTTTTTCCAATTGGCATCAATCCGTCTTGAAACGTTGGGGAGGGTGGGGGCATTCGGTCTGAATCTTTAAAATATTCAGTTCTGTTTGGCTTTACAGACACTCATTCGATCGCAATACAAACAAATTATAATTGCATAACATTTGCTAAGACCATTCGAACAGGTGGAAGATTTGTATCTCCGGAGTAAACCTTTCTATTCATTGCAAACTGTAAAGTGGCCCAACATCGATTTTAAGTAGCTTTAGTTAATTAGTCATATCTCAAGATTGACAAAACCAAATCAGATGAATTCAACGGTATCTGAAAGCCAAGCGTATAGTCTCTCAATATGTATAATGATGTTACACCAAACTGTAGAATTTCATGGTCAATAAGTTGGGTAAACACGTGCACAATTTTTAGGAACAACCCTTAGTGTACAAATAATTGTGTAAAGAGAGTCTGATTCAGAATCCTTAGACTACTTCCACGCGCGCTGCCCAAACCCGTATTCAGTTAACGGCACGTGTATGTTCTGTCATATTAAAAGGGTTGTTATTCGAATTATAATGCATTTGTGTTCTTTATCGTTACTCTACAGAGCATGGCCAAGTATTGGCCTGATAAAGGGAAGACGGCAACCTTCGGGCCCCTATCCGTGACGTGCTTGGCTGAAGATGAACGTCCACACGATGTCATCGTGAGAACATTCTGTGTATCCAACGTTCAGAATAAAGTACGATATGCCATCTTTAAATATTATATATTGTAACAAACACGATTAATACACTGTTATTACGAACCAATGGGAAAGATGGAAACTAAAAATACGCGGAGAGCACTGAAAATGTGATATTTACAGTACGGGTACGCGATGAGTGTAAACACACTATGCGCTATGTTTCGATTCGTTGCTTATGCAACACGGGCTCGCGGATTATTACTGCGGCTGTTATTAAACATGTTAACATATTTATATTCGTTTGAAATAATATTATGAGACCGCAAAAGTAAGGCACAGAATCGTAATTTTTGATAAATATCGTCGTGTATGAATTTGGTCAATACCTGTGTATCGGCCGAGTGCTTCAAACTAGCGTAACTTAATAGGGAGGTAGCTTAGGGAAGACATCAAATCTCGACCGCCCGTTGACCGCCGGTTACGGTCGGTTCCGCCCGGTTCTTTCAGGTCAAATGTTTTACTAGTATATGAATATTCACGCATGCACCACTGAACAACCGCCGGTTGACTTAATGCTGTAACCAGACCAATTTACACTATCAATCCGTTACTTTGCGGTCATAATAGCTCTCTCTATAATCGTTCTATAAAAAAACCCATTCATATACTTTCGGTATTGATTTTAAAAAGTTAATTGAGCTATAAACAGATTGAAAAAGCCAACCCCAGCGAAAATCAATAGCTGTATTGTACTGGTTGTCAACTGAGACTATTACTTCAAGACTTTATTGCTCACGCGTGTGACGAGGCAGTATCAACCGGTCGTATTCACCAGAGTGTAACTATTTGACCTCATTATGTGTGTATATTGTAACAGACGACACGTTTTGTGAGAACCGGGCGGAACCGGCCGTAACCGGCGGTCAACGGGCGGTCGAGTTTTGACGTGATCCCTTACCTCCCTACCTCCCTAGTAGTTATGCCCTAACCGTAGCGTAACTTACTAACGATGTAATTCTTAGAGCATAACTGGCGAGTAACACCAGCATAGTAACAAGCGAGGTAAATATCCACATTAATCAGCATCGTCCCTTACAAAAGTAATTGTTGCATGCGTCAAATGTGTGTACATGTATCAAACAGCGATCATATTGACACGAATAGTGTTCCGTAAAATTATAAAAGTGTCGTCAGTCGCTACGTCAAGCGTTGATTTAAATAACATGAATAATGCAACACGTCACACCACGTCCAGTAGAGCAATGAAATCTGTGAATATGACGCCATTTTTGTGTTCGAAATTTCAAAGTTTATTTACCATTCTTTCAAAAATAAGGACCATAATTACATTGCCCGCAGAAAAGTTCGAGGAGAGACAACACACCGATCTGGTATTGGTAGCAATTTGGCTGCCTACCACAACTCTTTTATCATTTATTTCTATCAAACAGTAGCATATTTAAATTCGCACGCGCATCGGCCACGGCCACCTTTACAACGATTTGACAAGATTATTTATATAACGAGTTACAAAATTGGCTCTGAGCCTTGTGCGTGATGCGTGAAATAACATACAAAGATTCACAATTTTATGACAATAACACTAACAGTGATTGGTTGTCCCGATTGCAAAGCCAACCTACCATTAAGTAAGGATGGACTCCCGTATAAAAATAACAGGAATTTTTGATAACTAGATTTCACCTTGTACATACAAAGATTCACAATTTGATGACAATATTGCAAAGCCAACCTACCATTAAGTAAGGATGGACTTCCGCATAAAACTGACCGGAAATTTGGATAACTAGATTTCACCTTGTCACTGACATTTTTGGAATTGGTCCTGAAAACATGTATCATTAATATCTTTATTATTGCAATACTTTAATTTAAAGCCCGACTTTATTCTTGTTAATGAGCCAGCCTAACATAGACAAAGGCAGGACGGCGACTACATATTATGACGACACCAATTGTAATACATTTAATACCTTTGAATTTCGTCTTCATTTTTATAACACTTCACCTAGGACTTTCTCTCCTGCAACTTTATGTTGTCCCCTGTATGGGATTTGTTCTTGAAAATGCTAATTTAATTTGACTAAAGTGATAATTTTAGACAATTATTTGGCCAGGAAACGAAACCCGCCCGACCTGTGTTGTGTGTGAAATCACACCAATTCAACCATCATTTACATATTTTTCATCAATTTTGATAGTCCTGGCCCCACGTCATTTATGAACTGAGGGCACACACCCGACCCCACGTCTTAAAAAAGAAAGAACTGAGGGCACCTCCCGCCTTGAATTAATGGGCGGTGGGTGGTTTTTTACTAACCGGACCTCCCATTTCGACCAACGTTTGCATATTTTTCATCCATTTTGATAGTCCTGGCCCCACGTCATTTATGAACTGAGGGCACACACCCGACCCCACGTCTTAAAAAAGAAAGAACTGAGGGCACCTCCCGCCTTGAATTAATGGGGCGGTGGGTGGGTTTTTACTAGCCGGACCTCCCATTTCGACCAACGTTTACATATTTTTCATCCGTTTTGATAGTCCTGGCCCCACGTCATTTATGAACTGAGGGCACACACCCGACCCCACGTCTTAACAAAGAAAGAACTGAGGACACCTCCCGCCTTGAATTATTTATCATCAATTTTGATAGTCCTGGCCCCACGTCATTTATGAACTGAGGGCACACACCCGACCCCACGCCTTAAAAAAGAAAGAACTGAGGGTACCTCCCGCCTTGAATTAATGGGGCGGTGGATGGGTTTTTACTAACCGGACCTCCCATTTCAACCAACGTTTACAAATTTATCATCAATTTTGATAGTCCAGGCCCCACGTCGTTTACGAACTGAGGGCACACCCCGACCCCACGTCTTAAAGAAAGGGAACTGAGGGCACCTGCTCGCCTTAAACTAAAAGGGTGGTGGGTGGGTTTTTTTCTAACCGGACCTCCGTTGAGGATGGCAGCCAAAATGCGAATGGGGCTGGTACGATATCCAGATCGAGATCGGCCAAAACAAACCGCGGGAAAAACCCGGAAGTGGGAGCTCAAATTACCGCGAAACAGTTTGAGCGCGCCAAGCCCAGAAAGGCAGAAACTTTCGGCAGGCAACTCTGTTCACCTTATATGCACGTCGGTAAACTTAATTGCCCGCAGAAAAGTTCGAGGAGAGACAACACACCGATCTAGTATTGGTAGCAATTTGGCTGCCTACCACAACTCTTTTATCATTTATTTCTATCAAACAGTAGCATATTTAAATTCGCACGCGCATCGGCCACGGCCACCTTTACAACGATTTGACAAGATTATTTATATAACGAGTTACAAAATTGGCTCTGAGCCTTGTGCGTGATGCGTGAAATAACATACAAAGATTCACAATTTTATGACAATAACACTAACAGTGATTGGTTGTCCCGATTGCAAAGCCAACCTACCATTAAGTAAGGATGGACTCCCGTATAAAAATAACAGGAATTTTTGATAACTAGATTTCACCTTGTACATACAAAGATTCACAATTTGATGACAATATTGCAAAGCCAACCTACCATTAAGTAAGGATGGACTTCCGCATAAAACTGACCGGAAATTTGGATAACTAGATTTCACCTTGTCACTGACATTTTTGGAATTGGTCCTGAAAACATGTATCATTAATATCTTTATTATTGCAATACTTTAATTTAAAGCCCGACTTAATTCTTGTTAATGAGCCAGCCTAACATAGACAAAGGCAGGACGGCGACTACATATTATGACGACACCAATTGTAATACATTTAATACCTTTGAATTTCGTCTTCATTTTTATAACACTTCACCTAGGACTTTCTCTCCTGCAACTTTATGTTGTCCCCTGTATGGGATTTGTTCTTGAAAATGCTAATTTAATTTGACTAAAGTGATAATTTTAGACAATTATTTGGCCAGGAAACGAAACCCGCCAACCAAGGACCTCATTAAGGAACTTGGGCCAAAAGATTGACGTATCAATTATCAAATTACATCTCCCAGAAATTTCACCTGCCATTTTATGTTGTCCCCTGTATTGGACATTCCCCTCAAATTGATAATATAATTTGACGCAAGTGATAGTTTAGACAATTACTTTACGACGGAAATAAATACCGCCAACCAAGGACCTCATTAAGGTACTTGTACCAACATTTAACGAAAGGATCACACCCCTATTGTGAGCACTGTGAGATTGGAATATTGAGGTAATCTCCCGGGTAATCTAATATAGTATAGATTAGGGTTTTTTAAAATTTTAAATTTGTATTATTATTATTATTATTATTTTTTTTATTATTTTTTTCTTCTTCAAATTGCTATTGATATTTAGTATACATAATGTAAAAGCTTAAACGAGAAGATTGTGTAATAAGCAGGCCCTAGCTATTCGACGTCAGGACCATAACCGAAAACCTACCCAAAATAATGCAGATTTACATGGACACATCCGTATGTTGACAGGAGGTTACCAATAGAATATTAATTATCAATGATTGAAATAACTACATCACTCGTGAATTTCGGAATACAACATGTGATGGCCTAATGTAGGTGCTCGATCATAATACTCCATTTACCCAGTATATGCTAAGGCCAAAAAACATACATTGTACACATGTACCTGTAAACGAGCTCAGGTCGGTAACCGAACCAAGACTAAATGTTGTAATATTAATACTGAAAGATGGCGAGCATGATGTGCTTCAGACAATTGAAGTTTATTCATTAAACGTCCCTGTGATATATATAATACAAGACTATACAAGTGCTAGAGCTATTATTATGTTCGAGTTAACCTAGTATTCCTTCATCGATTTAATTAAATCCTAAAGCAAAGCACATACCCTGTACCTGTATTGACTATGTAGTTAATTCTGTAGTTAATTCTAAGGGCCGACACATTGATTAATAGATAATCAATTTAAGTTAATTTGAGTAGTCATGAATAGTACATATGATAGACACAATATATAAGATATTATCAAGTGATTGAACTATGGTTAAGTTATCCATTTTAAAACCAATTAAAATGTGCCTACAATGCAACATCCGCAATGATACATCATTCAATTGCTACAGCAAACCACGGGGTCGTATCGATAATGGCAAATTAAGGGGGGGGGGGGGGGGGGGGGTGGCATAGTAAACAGAACAAGTCGACTATTTTCGAACAAGGACCCGACAAGAATTAACGGATAAAATATACGATAAGTGAAAACTGTAGTTTATATATGGACAAGATAATAAGAACGAAAAGGTTCATGCGACGCAGGACATGACGCCTAAATTTCAAACATTGTTCAAACTGACAAATTTGATATACATGAACGATAAAGGTTACAAACCAAACTTGAATACACTAAACGGTTTTGAACATATGCATATTAAGATTTGCCTACTTATGTAGGGTGCCGTGCCTATGTATATTTTCAAAGATTTAGGCAACAATTGTAAACTCCAAGAAAATAAGAGCGCTGATATATAGGGGTATTTCAATTGATAAATACACATTCTACGCGCAATCATTAAATATTAAAAATAGATGTTAGCACATATTCCATGAATCCTATTTCCTACGGCTAATGGTAAAACTTTTTCATTATGGAATGTAAAAATGCACAGAGTATAAAACCTGATGACATGAAATGACATGTATTATTCTATTTCTATAAACCTCTGTTATCATTGATCATAGTTGAATAACAGAATAGAGCTGCATAAACAAGCTAAATAGATAGGTTTCAAGAGCTGTATGGTTGAGTAACTCCGGGAGTAACCCGTACGCATTCACAATAAGAGATTACTACATAACCGGATTTGCTGAAAAAAGGTTTAGTTATTTTATAATTGATGTGCAACGCGTGACAATGAAAGCGTGTCCACAATCCATACCGTAATAAAACATCTCCAAACCGATGAAAACCATGGCTACGACTCGGAGCTTGGAAATATGAAAACAGTTGCATCAATCCTCAAGAATTTGCCACGTTACCTTTCCCACTTGGAGACACGATTTAAGATACCAGCCGATTTAACCAGAGTACTGATACGACCTTTGCTTTGATATTGTCTATTGACTTGGCTGGGTAAAAGTACTGTAGACCGTCTGTCTGCTTCAGATAAGAGGTATAACTTTCAAGGAATATGTATGTCCGTTGAATGTAAGCTTAATCTATTTCCATTTCCACGAATTGAACTTGTAAGGATCGCTCTATTTCCGCTACCGTAACTGTACGCCGCTCGGTGTCACCGTTAGACTCCGTAGCTAGTTGAGGAACGGATGGATGATACAGATGTTACACTACAGCTGAGGCATGTGGAAGTTTTGACAATGGTAAGCTTCAAGTGAAGTATCTAAATGGAAACAAGCAAAAGAAACAGAGAGCAAACCAGGGCAGACTAAGCATGTAAAACATATTAAAATGCAGACATGGAACACAAGTAGAATGTGACATGACGGTTGTTAATTCACTTATTCGCTGCTGGTGATTTAGTATACGTTGTGTTATCACCTGATCAGTTAAACGTCAGAAGTAATTGGAAACCATGGGACCCCACGGGACCACATTCATGAGTCGAGTATACGACATAATTCATTTGACGAATTTTGAAAGAGTTCCTACCACGACCACCTACCGACGGCAACGTCAAAATCAGTCTAATATTGCTACGATAATTCCCATGATAACCTATTTCAAGGAACCCCGATGATTATTGTTTTGAAAACCACAAGTAACATTTAAACATGATTTCTGATGATAAACAAATGACACGGTAACCAAAATACTACAAATAAATCGTTTCAAAAAACAAACCAAAAAACGGATATGAACCGCCCGTGGAATAGATAGCGCCCTCAGTTACCATTATGACCAGATAGCCAAATCGCCTTAATTCGGTGAAAGTAATTACGAACTATAAATTGATAATTTTTTAAAGACGTTGAGAAGATTAGACTGTAAATCGATAGATAGATAGATAGATAACTCTCTAGTGCCTCACTTTAGTTCACAATTATAAGTTAATAGCTAACTATAGAATGAAGAGAATAGACAGTAATTTAAAGATTTAAAAAGCCCGCGGGCAACACATAATGACCGATAATCTACTTCAATTCCTAAATCGATAATGACAGCATATTATTGATATTCTGGCAAGACCTGGTATCACACCTGGTATAGAACCAAAACACTATAGACATTTGTTGAATGGATGCAGAACCATGCATTTAAACTATAATTATTTTAAACCTCTGAATGACCCCTCAACCTTTAATTTATGAGTATAAGGATTAGCGTATAATCACATTGGTACGAACCATAACCGTAACGCTTTGTAAAATATCCTGCATGATAATCGTAGAAGTACAATATAATATAAACAACACTATACTCTATCGTGCGCAACTTCTTGATACATTTTAGCATGAATGAATAGAACTGGCCGCGGAACGAGATCAACAACCTCGTGGCAAACCGAAAAAATAGCCCCTGGATTAACCAGGATTTTACTTTTAAATACCTTTCGTACGCTCCCACTCGATATTCAATAAACAGCTAATCACGCGGAAGTGACCTAGTGTTACAACGAAAGTTGCATTAATATATCGAGTGGAAGCAAAACATTGACACGAATTGTACACATTTACGTGTTTTAGGTCTAACATAAGTATCATAATTGTCACCTAGCTGTTTGTAAATAATACTGCACGCTCCTGCCGAACAGATTCGGCCCTTAATAACTCTCAGCAGCCCGGTTGAAAAGCACAGAGAAAACTACGTGATCCGTCTTCCCACTTCAATCTCGCGTTTCTATGACACCATCAATTCCGACTGGCACCGAAATCCAACCAAAATACTATTATTAAAGTCCTTAACATTTTGACGATGAACCGTGAAACACTGACAGTTTATCGCAGCCCTAAGATGATACATCGAGGCAAAAGTACACGAAAAGACGGGTGCACTAGGTCAGGACGAAGAAAATACTTGGCTGGATTGAATTTGGAATAAACACTGTTGATTGATGCCAATGACGTTTCCTCTGTGTGTTTTTTCTAACCGGACCTCCGTTGAAGATGGCAGCCAAAATGCGAATGGGGCTGGTACGATATCCAGATCGAGATCGGCCAAAACAAACCGCGGGAAAAACCCGGAAGTGGGAGCTCAAATTACCGCGAAACAGTTTGAGCGCGCCAAGCCCAGAAAGGCAGAAACTTTCGGCAGGCAACTCTGTTCACCTTATATGCACGTCGGTAAACTTAATTATAAGCACATTTTGTGCGAGAGTATCATACAAAATGGTATAAAATGGAAAAGAATTCACGATCAAAATCCGTTCGTTTTAAATAAATGGATCAATGGTTAAATAATAAACTATCACGATTCTAGCGTCAAATCTCTGTGGCGTGCTACTGTGATCCTGGCTTTTATAAAATATTTATTTGATTTCATGTTATTTAATGTATTAATTAATTAAATAATTATTGGTTGATTGATTGATTGGATGCTTGATTGTTTGAACTAATTTGTACAACTGTGTATGCATGATTGTGGTTAGTTTTGAAATATTTTATAATAAATTGGTGTATCATTGAGTATAATTATTATACACAAGTTGATAATAAATTGCATGATAAAATTCTCCCACTGATCATCATATCTATGTAATCGTCCATCGGACAAATAAGAAATTGTCGTTTAGTTACAGCATAAACTGTTATGCTCCAACTTACTCTTGGGTCCGGTGAGGTATAAGCTTTAGCGTAAATTACCCGCCAGTTACTAGCCTAGTAGCTTACCCCAGTTTGGTGCTCTCAAAATGTTGGGTTACGCCTTAGTTACTAGCGAGGTAGCGTTATTCTTCGGCCGTATGTTTTTGTTCTCGTCCTATTTGAAGATCAATGCACTTGCGCAAATGTTGATATGCTCGTAAAAAATACCCCCCCCCCCCCCTATGGGCGCGTGCCATTGTCCACACATCGACATCAGCATTGATATTTCTAATTTACTCGAAACAATACGTACGCATTTATTAACTGGCGTTGTACGTTGTTAATTGCATCGTAGTTGCAATACCGCACACCATGGCCAAACACTCATATTGTAATATGGTATCGCCCTGATAGCGATTACCATTACTGTCTACTGGCAATAATATATCTCCACATCTTGTCACAGAGTGGTGGAAAGCGTACCATCTGTCATTTCTCATTACGTAACTGGCCGGCAGAAAATGACGAACCCAGATCGGTAAATTCCGTGATTGCTTTGATGAACCATCTCACGACGTGGAAGGAACAATGTGGGAATGAACGGGTCGTTGTACAATGCATGTAAGATATATCATAATAGTTAGTGTTTTATAATTCCATAAGTAACTTGTACGGACTTTGAAGAATATGCTCTGTCAATGGTGTTAGACTACAACAATTTATGCTAATTCGGAATCAGGCAGCTTTATTCTGCTATGGGTCAGTAGTATTAGTATCAGCTTGAGACGTAACCACATGCTCTACAAATGTTATTAAAGTGTAACTAAGATGAAATAAGAATATATATAATTAGCAATGTAAAAAGGATATACAGTTATGGACAAAGAATATATTTAACCAGGGCAGTCACGTAACTTTACATTAATAAATAATTTATAAATCATATTTATTAATGTTCTTTGACGATAATAGTGACATTTGATGTAAATGCTCTCCAATGATGCGTCTTTAAAAAGAAATCCAAACATGCACTGCACGATTTTCTCAAAATGCTGTTTTTTGTGATGTGGCGTTTTGTCCGAACAGCGACTGCATTATTGTAACACATTTATTTGCTTTTTTTTTGTGTGATGAAGTTATTAACAGACGTATATGACTATATGATAAACTCATAATGCAACTTCAACGACTTCAAAATGCCACTGCTCGCCTCATCTGTCGCACTAAACGATCCGAACACATCACCCCGGTTCTCCTCAAGCTCCACTGGCTCCCTGTACGTCAAAGGCTCACATACAAGACTCTTCTTCTAACATTCAAATGCCTCCACGGTATGGCGCCTAAATATCTGTGTGAGCTGATATCACCGTACAAAACAACGCGCACTCTACGTTCGTCTACTTTGACACTCCTCGCTGTCCCCAAATCACCAAGGACAAAGACATATGGGGCTCGGGCCTTCGCGGTACAAGCTCCAGCGCTATGGAACAATTTACCAGAAACAATCCGAAGCATCAAGTTGATCAATCGTTTTAAGACATCTGTGAAAACTTATTTGTTTAACCAATACTACAACTGATTTTTAGAACTTTATTAACTGTATGGTATTTTTGAGTGTATATTTCTTCCGTATTTTATTGCAATTTCCTATATTTCATACTGTGCATAATTTTTAATTTTGTAAATTTTTATTGCTGCTCTCTTTTATCATATTTGTTAGTTGTACGGCGCTCAGAGGCTTTTTGTATTAAGCGCCTAAGAAATGTCTTGTTATTATTATTATTATTATTATTATACCCGCAGAGATGGTGTTGGAGCGTCTTGTGCGTTCTGCGCAATCATGATCGTTCTTGAAAGGCTAAAGTATGAGCTAAAGATTGACGTGTTGCAAACCGTTAGAAGACTTCGCCTGAGTAGACCTCAAGCCGTACGTAATTTGGTAAGTCAAACGAACAATCATTTATTACGAATCATTGTTAATTTGAGTGGTGACATATCTCAAATAACTAATCTTGCTGAAAGGATCGTAACAATATGAAATTGCGTATGTTTGTGGATATGTTTGACCAACTTTGGGCCATGTACCGTTAAAAACTGTATACACAATATGCATGCAATATCACCAATTTTTGAATTATTAACATTTTTACCACATGATTAAATTGGCAACATGTTAAAAGGTTGATGTTCTGATTGCTGACCCGATTTTCAACTTGATGTTTTCTGTTTTACATGAAATGTCATCCTCAAATTGTCACATTCCAGAGTTTGAGTTGCATAACTTCAATGGTTCTAATTTTAGAAGCACAAGGTCACACGAATTTTGCCCATTGAGTAGTGCACAAACTGGCTAGTGGTTAACCACCTTTGGCTGTAATTCCCCACATTTTAGCCTATAATTTCTAATTGGAGCATTTTTGGCCCCTAAGATTTTACAGACATGAGAAAAACATGGGATTCTTCTGATATCAAAATATCATAGCCAAAATAAGTGATCGGAACATACACCATTAATTAGACTGCCAGTTCATTCTAACATGATTTTGATGGACTAACGATCGTTGATGACAGGCGTACACCTTGCGTATCTTGCTTTATCCCAAAGCTTTATCCTTTTTATGTACATACAGTGTGAAGACAGTGATATTCCAAAATATTCCAAAATACAGTTTCTTTCTCTCATTTTCAGGCGCACTATACATTCTGCTACAAGGCTATTGGAGCACACCTCAGTTCTGACGCGATCTATGCCAACTTCTAGAGATGTATATGTTAAAATACAACATTATAAGGATAATAAATAAAAGCATTTATAGTGATATATAATATTGTTACAAGACTATTGGAGCACATATCAGCTCTATGGCGGCGATCCATGCACATGCAAATGTGTAAATTGATATGTAAGTTTAAACACAGGATCCTAATGATGATAAGACACTTAAAGTCATATATAGTATGTTACAATGCTATTGGAGCACATATCGGCTCCCAAGCGATATATGCCAACTTGTAAATAGATGAAGGTTAAAAAACAGGATCATACTAAGACACTTGTGGTTATATCTATTTTGCTACATGCTATTGGAAAACATCTCAGCTCTGAAGCGATCCATGCCAACTTGTATCGAGATATAGGTATACGACACAGAATCATAATAATTCATTTATAATTATAAATTAGCTATTTTCTACAAAAGTATTTGAGCAAATCTCAGTTCGAATGCGATCTATGCCTATTTTTATAGAGATGTACGTTAAAAACAAGAAGAAAATGGAACATATTTTTGTTAAGAAGCAATATTAAACATATTTAAATGTCAGTCGTGCTTTGCACCATTGTACACAGAGACAAAAGTTAATTTAATAACTTGCCAATTTTGCACGAATAATATACAGAGTGTCTCAGAATGATCTATACTGGGTTTCAAATAATATATAAAAAATATAAAACAAATAGTGTTTCAAATTGGAACACTTGCGATATAATGGTGGAAATGTTTCCTAATTATTCCCTTAATTTCATTGAAATATCTCTTTATGTTCCGCTGTGGCAAAACATAATCGAAAATCTAATTTTGGCTCACATAATTTATCTTTACAGGTATTCTCTCTAGCTCTACCAGCGTTTCAAACAATGAACCCCACACCTCATAAGTTACATTCAAAACTCCCGCCAAGGAAAGGAAGGTTAAAACCACTCAAGCTAAACAAATCCTATCCTGCCCGATTCAATCAAAGCTTTGTTTTCTATGCACACAACAATCGATTGTTATCAAAAAGGTTATCAACATAAGAAGAGGGTAAAATAATAATTCGAATAACATTTCAGAAATAATTTATTGTTTAAAAGGGTTAGTGACTTTATAGATTTTCATTATGGATTATTTCGACAACAAATTGAAATCTACTATCGTTACAAATAAGTCTGTATTTTCCATCAGAAATGTCCGATTTTCAAATCTAAAAAAGCTGGGCGTTTGCGCAAGATTTGGACAATATCAACGGTTTGGACAATATCAAAATCCTTTGGAGGTTCTATTAGAACCAAAGTTATATATAGTAGGCCAGTGGCAACCTACGTGTAGAGCTCTTTTCAGAGCCACCATCTCTGTTCAGTGGAAGCGGCAATCCATCTGAACGGCTCTTTTCAGAGCCACCAATTCTTTCACAAGTAGGAAATGGCACCTACTCTCAAATCATCGGGCAAGGGGCAGCCCAAATGATGATAACAAGAGAAGTGGCAATCTCTATGTTTTGTTTAATATTATAATAATTTGGTCCTGAAGAAGTCAGAGCTAATATCCTGACGAAAGCTTGACAGATTAAAACTTGTCCGACGGCGAACCCGTTAAACTTTTAACTTATAATATCAATAACGTTCATACCGATTTTTTTTTGTACGAGGGGCAGTCAGTAAGTTATGAAAGTGATCATGGTATGGGATGCATGAGTGATTCTATTGAGGGATAGTGTGATCAATACAACGAATGAACCTTTGTCTTTCAAACAATACAGTTTTGGATTTTTAAGTGTGAACTATGACGTCATAGCATTGTCTCAAAGTAAGTACACTTGGGACACTGCTAAATCAGTTATTTGGCGGGAAATTTGAATTGTTTGTATGAAACAAGTGGTAAGAAGATTGCATAACATGACACCAGAAGCAGGTAAATCCCTTTTTTTTCGCGTAAGTATGATAAAAAAGACAATAACTTTAATCCCTGTGTAATTTGATATATGTAGTATAAGAGGAAAAAGTAAGGTAAGGCAATCGAATAAAAAGTATACAAATATTAGTATTTCAAATAGATAATTTTCATTGAAAAATGGTAAAAGGTAAGAAGGTAAAAATCCAAGCAATTAACCAGTTTGGGAGATTCCATATGATGGCTAACTAATTATCTGAACTTATTTGCATAAAACCTGCAGAAAATATGCGCATGCGCAGACGGCAGATCATTTTGAACTGGGCCAAAAATGGCTAAAATCATGAAATTTACCAGATAAAAGCTTACTGTGCCTTCAAATTCTAATCAGAAATAATGAAAAATGCTTAAATCAATGTGTAAAAATATTGTGATAGTCAAAATGAAGATATACATGAATGTATCAATCAAAGATGGCTGCCACAACCTCTCTTATTAGTGTTATCTTTAGAGCTACTAGATATGTATTGTGTAAGTAATCGTCACATAATTTCAATGGTTTGAGGAAATTTTATGAACAGCTCTTTTTGAAATCCCCACTATTATTGCTTTACATCCCACAACAATTTATTAAATTATAATCCCTCCATTGTTCTTTATCCTTTGTTGTTTTCTAAGGTATATTATTGCGGATTTTGCTAAATAAAAGCGTATTTGAGATGGTCCCTTCTTGTTTGTATTAAGGAATTCAGATCTAAAAAAGAGTGTCAAACATAGATATGTGTGTTCTAACTATGTGCCAAGTGTTATCTGTTTTTATGCTTGCATTGTCGAGATATACGCAAATGTATCAATCAACCCATATTCAACATATCTAACAATCCAAAAGTGTATTGTTTGAAAGACAAAGGTTCATACTTTGTATTGATCACATTATCCCTCAATAGAATCACTCATGCATCCCATACCATGATCACTTTCATTATTTATTGACTGCCCCTCGTATTACCTCGGTATAGATCATTCTGAGACACCCTACCATGTATTGCTCATGGCTCAAGGTTTTTTATGAATAATTAGCAAGGGAGTTTAAAAAGTTGAAGAATATCTCAACTCTGAAGCTATTGATGGAAAATTGTAAATAGAGAAGCGTATTAATACCCGGTGAGTGTATTATTATTTCAGCTCAGATGCAATCCATGCCTATTTTTATAGAGATTTAGGTTAAAAAACAGGAAGAAAGTGGAAAATATTTTATAAGAAGCAATATTATACATATTTTAATCATTTTTAAATGTCAGTCGTGCTTTGCACCATTGTACACAGAGATAAAACTTAATGTAATTACTTGTCAATTTAACGCGAATGATGTATTGCTCGCTGAATACATCTTCATGGCTCAAGTTGTTTATGATTAACTAGAAAGGCAGTTTACAAAGGGAATTAAAGTATATCTCAACTCTGAAGCTGTTGATGGAACATTTTTAATAGAGAAGCATATTAATATACAGCGATTGTATTATTTTCAGCAAAATAATTGTGGATCATTATCAATAGCGTAATTTAATATATTAAATCAGCAATCGTATATAATAATGCATTTGTTGGATAATTTGATAATCATAAACTGTCGTATGCTAATTTATTAAAGGGGCACAGAGAGATTTCTCAAAAAATGAAATTCAACATTTTTACCTTGATTAGATAGATGATATACTTAGAAACCCTCTAATGTAAGATTTTTTCAAAAAAATCAGTAAAAAGGAAAAATAAAGAAATTTTCTCAGCATTTCCGAAGGAATAATAGGCCTAGAGTTTAATTATTTTTTTGTATTTTGGTTAAAAATCACCACCAATTGAATCAGAGAGGTCATGACTATGCATCACGTAACAAGCCATGGGTGGTCTTCAAGGTTATTTTGAATAAACATGAAACAAATAATTTCGATGTGATCTCATCAAAACTCAAAACGCTATAAAATCCATGAATTTCACATGAAATACTTCAAATTAAGCTCTATAATTTTAGGTGGTAGTTAGTACGTACATAAGCATTACGTATATGTGAAAAACCCAACCTCTGAAACAATTGAGGGCTCCCTCCATGAAGGAACTCTAAGTGCCCCTTTAAGAGAAAACTTACTTGCTAATGAATCTTTGCTGTAAGAATGGATCTGCATAAGAGAGTTATTTTATTTAAGTAGCTTACAATTATTCTTATCTTATGATTGGAATGCGTTAGGCGACGAAAAAACCTGTTTTACGGGCGGACGGACCTGTCAAGTAGAGTCGGTCGGTCGGCGTTTTTATTTGGGGGGGGGGGGTTACCTTAAATGTCACCAAAGTCGGCAAATATGTGTGAACAAAATTGTTCGACAGCTTTTCGGCCAAAAATGTTTTGTTGATTTTACATGATTTAAGAAGAAGAAAAAATAAAAATCTAAACAAAATCTTGAAAAACGCAAAAAGTGGGTCGGTCGGGCCCGTAAAACAAGGATTTTTTGTCCTCGCCTTATCGTCGTATATTGCCCGATACGTATGAATAGTGTGATGTATATGTAAACGGGGCCTTACATAGGCGTAATTTTATTCGATCTCTTTATAAACTGCTCAAAGTGTTCTGATTCGTAGCAATCGCTTGTTTCAGTGCTTAGCCATCTGCCTGTGAATGTGTCTCATTCAAAAATGTGTCTCATTCAAAATAAGGGAGCAGTTCCATTTGTACGCGATAAATATTGCGAGAATGTTCCGGGCCCCGATGAGTTTTTATCAGGCCCCGATGAGATTTTTATCGCGTACAGTTGCGAGAAGCAAAGGATTATTTTTCGAGTAGCGTATTACCGCTTGTTTAAATATAACGAAAGATAAGTGGTCGGTATGTAAATAGAGCTTCGGGCTATTTATTCTAGTTGTAAGGTACAAATTCAGCATTTCATGTTTTTTAGAGATAATGTTATTGATTATGGATGTTTAACGTAAATTGTATTATCCTCGTGTATTTGCTAAACAATGTCCCGCTCTATTTGCTAAACATACCCCAGGGTATGGCAGAGGCCTCGTATCGGGCCCCGATGTCTATTTTATCGGGGCCTGATGACTATTTTATCGCGAATCAACTTGAAAAACATCGGGTCCAAAACATATCAGGCCCCGATACAGTCGCGATAAATTTATCGCGTATAAATGGAACTGCTCCCTAAGCCGATTCACCATATTCCGTTGGCAGAGCCATTTGAGTATGCGGGAAGTTTTATGATTGTTTCTAGGTGACTTTTACGTGCTGATTTCAAATCTAGATGATGCCAACTCGTAGATGTTGAGCGTTTTGAGAAGTAAGGGGGTAAAGTTCTGCGAGGGGGAATTTTTCAAAATGACTCTACAGACACAACTAATATATCACATTGTAGCTCCTTGTTTACTGATCACAAAAATATATAGTTTGACATGGTTATGACTTATATTATTGAATTTATAAGGCAAAGGTCAAGTTGGGGTCAAATATAAATACTGTCCAAGTCACATAAATAAGGTGTCAAATTGTTTGTCTTGCTTCATAGATTATGTATATTTGTAAATGGATGCTGCAATTCCTCATTTCCATATTATAAAATGGCCGCCATTGCCAATCAACGGGTAACTGAAATACACACTATATCAAACATGTCATACAAAGACATCATTTTACTGATAACAAATTAAAAGTGAAATTGTATTTAACGCATCGATATCATATCAAGCCCTTCAATTTTCAATCAAAATAGTTCACCTTCAACACCGAAAATCTCCCGAAACATGGTACATTGATAAACCAATGCATACAATAGCATATTTCAAACAATTCTCATAATATTCAAATGGGAATCAAAATTCATTATCATAAGCATAGTTATCGGAATCAAAGAGTACCTCTATTTCTTGTTCCCGCACTCACTTGAACAAATACATATCCACATGATGCATTGATATGCTAAAATTGTTAATGTTAAATTTTCGATTGGTTGCTATAATAATATTCAATTTCAATTTAAAAAATGGCATATTCCAACAATTACAATGATCAAATTCGGATGTGAATGCTGAAACATATTGAATTGCGAGCCTATCCATTGGAATCAACCAGTACCTCCTGTTCCTCATCCTCGGTGTTCACTTTTGACAACTGACTATGACAATTAGTATATCACCTTATATGCACAAAATATTGTGCATAAGATGTGCACGTACACAACCGCATCTTGATGTTGCGCAGGGTTGAGCTGAAGCACATCCACAACATACCATCTTCAGAATTTCATCTGGTGCTGCTGGTCTGTCTGGTGGTACTAGTAATTGTACTGGGATGAGAGTCTTTGTTGGTTCATCACGGTTTTAGCCATACTTAATTGGACCGAGTGTTGAAGGGTCTGATGAATCTGCAGATAACCCTTTTGAAGTTTGTACATATTCCAGTTTGACATTTTCGGTAAATGACTCCGTATTTTGGTGGAATTGATTGTAGTCTGGGTGCACTTGTGGCGTTATCCCATCTTTGATGTGCAGACCTGGACACGGAGCTCTGACATATTACTTGCGGCTTGGCTTCGTTTGTGTTGTGACAACTAGCATAGAAGAAGGTAGCCTGTTGAACCAGTTCATGGGTAGAAGAGTTAGTGTTGGCAAAGCTATCGACGTTATGTGTTCCTGTTTTGAGTACTTTCAACACTGTTGTCTTTGCTATTCCCAATAACTGAGCAACCGTATCACATCCTGATAAAGCGTGACAAGCAATATAGTTGTTAGAAACATCTCGGTGCTGCTTTGCTGACTTACCAATGTCAATCACCGTTCTTTGTGTGTTGAACGATTCCATCAGAAGAGTGCAGGTTAGGGAGTGACTAACATAAAAGTGAAGAAGTAAAAGAAATACTTCAGTATCATCACAAATCAACTGAATATTATGAGGACCACCCCGTTCTGCCACACTGAGGATCTGATGTACAAGGACATGAACACCTGCTTCTTCTTGGGTATTTCGCAGAACATCCCGTGGAAAACGAATTCTTATCTATACAATCTCAACCGGTACTGGGTTGCGACCTTTTATAACTAGTCTGGTATGAGCCTGCTATTAAGAGCATCATATTTGGATTTGATTTGGAATCAGGATATTTTTGCAGTCTAGAATTTACAAAAAAAAATTGTAAAAAAAACCCCGACCATTGGTGACCTTTATAATATTGGCAAACGGGCTGTATTTTATGTTTTTTGTTATTTAAAAGATAATGTTATTCAGGTCAAAATATCTAGAAACGATTAAGAATGACAATTTAGCACCATCTGGATTTGGGATCAGCACATGTTTGCAGTCTAGAATATTAAAAAGAATTGTAAAAAAAACCGACCATGAGTGACCTTTATATTGTAAAACGGGCTGTATTTTATGTTTTTTTGTATTTAAAAGATAATGCTATTCAGGTCCAAATATCTAGAAACGCTAAAGGATGACAATTTGGCATCATCCGGATTTGGGATCAGCACATTTTTGCAGTCTAGAATATTCAAAAGAATTGTCCAAAAAAAAGACCACGAGTAACCTTTATATTGTTAAACGGGCTATATTTTATGTTTTTTGTATTTAAAAGATAATGCTATTCAGGTCCAAATATCTAGAAACGCTAAAGGATGACAATTTGGGCATCATCCGGATTTGGAATCACCACATTTTTGCAGTCTAGAATTGTTTAAACAAATTGTCAAAACAAAAAAAACGACCATGAGTGACCTTTATAGTGTAAAACGGGCTGTATTTTAAGTTTTTTGTATTTAAAAAATAATGTTATTCAGGTCCAAATATCTAGAAACGCTCAAGGGTGACATTTTGGCATCATCCGGATTTGGAATCAGCCCATTTTTGCAATCTAGAATTGCCAACAAAATGTCCCGCATACCAGATTTTGAGGTTAGGGTCAAAATCGTCTCTGTGCCAAGGGACTAAAAGAACAATACTCTTCAATAAAGTGTTTATTACATTGACAGCTACACTGTAAAACTCTGTTTAACTGGCGTTTAAATACCCGTCTAAACGAATGTTTAAAAACTGAAAATTGTTTAAGCAGGGTACTTGTAGAACCACCGTTGTTTATAACATTGCTATGGACTTTTAGGACAACATTTGATGATTTTGGCATTCAGATTGAGACCTCCTTATATTCCCAAGCACGTGACTGAGCTCTGAAACTAGTAATTGTTTCAAAGTTGGTATCGCTGGAAAGATTCGCTATTATTGATATGCAACACCATAAGAACTATCAAAAAATGTTACAATCAATTTATTATCATACGAAAAGGACATTTAGATGATTCGATGTAAAGGGAGTTTTTTTGTCTGAACACCTGAGAAATTTACTTATTTTCGACAAAATAGTGACATCCAACATTACGACCAAATTATGGGTATGGTTTGTGCATATTGACTGAGATAAATGATTTGTCTCAAAATAAAATGCTTTCATGCTTTCAATAGTAGTCAAATGAGCATGTTCCATTGTATAATTATGGATGATTTTTACTATGACAAATATGGTGGTCATGAATGTGACCATAGCCTCCAACCAATCCCTGCATATCCCCTTAAAACAACCATTATTAATTTCATATGTATGTAAATGCTACTATACGTAGATAAGAATGAACAATGAGACTACGAGGGTCATTCAATAAGTTCTACCTTCTCCCTAACATGCCTAGTTTGTCCAAAACATCTGTGTTTTTCAATGTCTGAAAGTTAAAATGGTCATACTTGGCCGTTAGGTACGTCCTGTATCAAAGAATTGTTTTAAAATGATTAGTGAATATTTTGCTGCATTTCGTCCGTTGCCGTTGCACATGGACTTTCGGATTTAACTGCATCTTACAAAAAAGATGAGTAGGCTACTCAGGTTAATTTACTTTGAATTTGTACATGATATTCAATGCTAAAATTGATAAAATTCCATACGGTTGGCTTATGAGGTAGGAGGTACAACTTATTAAATGACGATCTTTGTAGTAAAATGTACCAGTAGTTTCTAAAAATATTAACTAACGAAAGTGAGATTACGAAAAGTTGCTAATAAAACGGGCTATGCTTGTCTAAAGATGTTAAGGTGTTCATCATGTTGTCTTTATTTTTTCTATTCGATATGACTTCAAAACAATCAAGGGAAAAGTGTACTTTAGGTCCCAGATTCTGGACTGTACTAGTATCGTTCGATACTGGTACAAAGTCAGTGTTCCAGTATCGTCCGATACTGGCACATATAAAATGTTGCCGCCCGATACAGGAACAAATCCGTCACTTGTATCTCACTGGTATCACGTTCCATAATGGAAGACAATTTGGTGTTCCAGTATCGACCGATACAGGAACAGTAAAATCGTACCTGGCAACCTTTATATTCCAGTATTGAAACCAGTATCTGGGACCTAAAGTATACTTTTTCCCAATCAAGTACCGCTATCTTAATAAACCAATTGTCGAAATATTGTTTGTGCTCTATTAACCGTTACTTATTTGGGTATTCCACATTTCTACAGCAAGTCTACACTTGTAGCCCGCTTCCCTTTCTTTAGTTTGATTCCTCAAACCACCCCTGATGGGATAAATGACGCTACCATGAAACATGCTGTTGATATAGTTAAAAGTCAGAAGACCGTTTGAAAATATTGATAGAAACATTGTTAACAATTGAACCGTGTATTGTGTATGTTCTGATAATCTAAATCCACTTCTCGGTGCATGTGGTACGTACGTCGATGACCATTTGTAATCCCTCCCAAAACAGCATTGACGATTTCGACACATAGTTTAACAGCGAACATGTATTAGATGGGAACACAGTGCTCAAAAAGTAATGAATACGCTCATAACTCATAACTCATAATTCATAATTCATAACTTATAACTCATAACTCATAACTTATTGATCGAGTGATTTCTCTTCTTTAATTTGACATATTGATTGCAAAGATCGGTTGACATTTATGAACGCTACATCGAAAAACCAAGACAAACTGCAATTTTCGTTTTCGCATTTGGGTTTTGGACATGCATGGGCCGTATTCATCAATTGAAGCATCCCGATTTTCTCAACTTACTATTGACCGGTGAGTTGTCGCTTACTATTAATCATAACTTGCCTATTGCTACACCTAGGCTGCGTGATGAAAAATGAATGTAAGAATGTAAAAAATGAAAAACAAATGTAATTATGAAAAACGTACTTTATTTTAGTTTTGACATACAAGTTTGTTAATATTTAGTCGATCTTCAAGCGCAATTTCTTAAATCAAAAGAGGATATATTTCTTCTCAATTTCATGATTTATCTTTTACGTGTTACATAACTATCTCGTAAATTAATGTTTCAGCACTGTATTTGGGTTAATTACTCGACAATGTAGACGGTTCTTATTCGAAAAAGTAAATACAATAATGCTGTCAATCGGCTTGAACAGTTCGTGAAATGTGTGGGAGAAAAAGAGCCGATGGGAGGCCTACCTTCTCCTAGCGTAGCAGCAACTGACCTTGTCTGATACATTACTGAGTATCTTTTGTTTATCGAAGTATTTAAAAATACAGAAATATATTTTTATGTTATACAAAACAAATATTTACTGCTACATATTCAGGAACTGGTCTCGAAAGAAATAGTAGAACCACGGTCTCCAGCCACCTCGGGGAGCTATTTTGCACCATTTCCAGATTATGGAGAAGTAAATATTTGTATAATATGTACATCTTACTCTATTATATTTACTGCTTTGAAGTACGAATATATGATTATGTATGCCTTATTCTACTACAGTCCTCAAAATAAATAACTGACCAGGTAATAAATATATTCTTAAAAACTCCAACACTATAGTTCCTACGTAAAAATATTAAATTATGAAGTTGTAAAGAAAATACTTCTTAATAATTTGAGATATTGTTCACGAAGATCGGTTAATATTTAAGAAACGTAACATTCGAAAAGATTGAAGAAAGTGCAGTTTACATTTTCACACTTGGGTTTTGAACACGCAGGACAGTGTGACAGGTATGTTTATTGGCTGCATTGATCAATTGAAGCATCCCCAATCCTCATCTTACTATCAACCCGTGAGTTGTCGCTCCCAGTTAATCAAGAATCTGCCTGTTTGTAGTCCGAGGCTGCATGTAGGCGAACAAAATGTTAAAATGAAAAACGGACTTTGTTTTGGTTTTAGGCACATAACTGATTTAATATTCATTCAATCGTCACGTGTAATATCTCAAAGTAAAGGAGAGAAATGTCCTTACAACTTTATAATTGAATATTTTTACGCAGGAGCTATAGTGTTGGAGTTGAGAGCATATTTATTACCTGGTCAGTTACTTATTTTGAGGACTGTATATTTACTGCTTTGATGCATATATATATGTATCTTACTCTACGATACATATTGTTACTGCTTTGATTGATATATAAATGAACATTATACTGAATAGTGCTCTGTACGTAGGTGCATTATTGCTGCACTATTATATATTGCAATAAGTATATGTGTGTTTAAAGTTTTAACAGGAAAAGGTGTACTTTAGATCCCAGATTCTGGACTGTATTAGTATCGTCCGATACTGGAACACCTAGCATCGTTCGATACTGGTACAAAGTCAGTGTTCCAGTATCGGACGATACTGGTACATATAAAATGTTCCTGTATCAAGCGATACTGGACCACCAACCGATACCGGAACAGTAAATTCGTACCAGTATCATCAAGCAATAGTGGCAACTTTTATGTTCCAGTATTGAACGATACTGGTATACTAGTATCTGGAATCTAAAGTACACTTTTACCGCTTTAAAAAAACTTTTTAATCAACGTTTTAACAGTAAATATAGTTAATGAATCTTACTTAATCCTAGTCCTATCCTATCCTATTTTACTGCTTTGATTGATATGCATAATATGCATCGTACCCTTCTAATATTCGCTGCTTTGCTATATAGGTATACTTTATTTTACTGCCTTAATCTGTTTTACCGACCTCGTCAATAATGCTTCTTAACTTTAAGTTAAAATGGAACTACAAAATCAAGGAATCTTTCATTGTTAACATATAGCCTTAAGCTAATTTTTGTAGCCATTACATGGTTTTAAAGTTTCTTTAAATTATAAGATACTAGCGGCGTACCCTCGCTACGCTCGGGTCCCGCTAGATGGTTATGCCACATTACCTACCTCTGAAACCACATAAAGCCCCTACAACACCCCAAACCAGGTTGATTTAAAACCATATCCCTTTTAAAGGCATTATAAACCCCATACACCCCCCCCCCCCCCAATCAGGTTGATTTATAACCATGTCCCTCCTAAACCATTTACCGTGGCTACTTTATTAACCCCTACCTCTCAAACCGCATTAAGTTAACCTTCATTACTTTTAAAACCACATAAACCCTCTACAATCGCCCCGGCCCCCCCCCCCCCCCCCCCACACCCACTGCAACTACACCAAGTGGATTTATAATCATAACCCTCCTAACCATTTCCCGCGGCTACTTCATTAACTCTTAACCCTATCCTAAAACATTTCCCGTGGTTTTACAGCCCCCCCCCCCCCTCCCCCCGGCCCATGCACACACCCAAACCAGTTTGATTTATAATCACAATCCCTCCCTAAACCATTTCCCGGCCGTGGCTACTTCATTAACCCTCGGTCCCTTAGATTGTTTGGCATGCCAACTTAAAGTAAAGAAATCAGGTTGTTTCATTAACCCCCGCGAAACGCTATCCATTATAACCCTAGGCCTATCCTAAATAATTTCCCGTGGTTTTACACCACCCAACTCCCCCACTCCCTCCCCAACATATCACCAAATACACAACCAACAAACTGTACAGGCCTATTATAACCATTATCCCGTGTGGCTTCTGCGCCATGTGTAGCAGTGCGTGTGTCGCGCGCGGCAGTGAGCCCTTGCGCAAACATGCACGCGACGTGTTACCACGGTATGATTACGCGGTAGTACGCGCAACGCACAATGTTGTTCAATTCTAG
This sequence comes from Ophiura sarsii, assembly GCA_035610835.1. Classification (NCBI taxonomy): domain Eukaryota; kingdom Metazoa; phylum Echinodermata; class Ophiuroidea; order Amphilepidida; family Ophiuridae; genus Ophiura; species Ophiura sarsii. Next base: position 64,523,780 of record CM069454.1, read on the forward strand.
TGGCATTTATGAGCCAAATCTGAGCGGTTTTTTGCTGTTTTTGGAGCCAATTGTTAACCAATTTCACTGAAATAAACTTTAACACCCTTCCCGTTATTTCCTCTATCTTTCATGCGAATTAGGCGCCACTTTGATCACAACTAACGGAGAAATAAGGATAACAAACACACAAATAAACACACAAATAAACACACAAACACACACCGTTTCCAGATTTATAGTAAGATTATCTGGCAATAATGATTAACAAATCATGAAATGGCATGCCATTTAATAAAGGTCGTTTAATACGTTCAGAACCGCCACTAGCCTCTATTTATTGACGACCTATGGATACACGAATTACATCGTATCTTCATAGATCACCGTCTTGGTCCTGCTGTGGTTCGTTTGATGCACTCAGATAGCCTTCGTTGCAGTCATCAGCTCCTACAGAGGTGATATAGTTCGACGCGGGTATTTCCTCATACGTATCCTCACCATGTACTATAGGTTTATCCACCTCCTTCATGGCTTGGTATACACCATCAGGGTTGTCTTTCTTGCATTCTACATAGCCGACTAGTGACATCTGAATCTGTTCACCCGATTCCTCGCTATTGCTTCCCACAATGCCCGGCGTGGTAGGTGGATTAATGTTTTGATTGCGATATGAATTTAGCTGATTGGTCAGCGATCTTAGCTGCGTGGTCTTCCATCTGAAGTAAATGACAAGACAATAATATCACGTGCAAACATGGCATACAGTTTTGAGTTTAATCAGGTCTTGCAAGGTGCCCTTCAATTTTACACTTGCTCACTTTACCCGACCAGTGCTTCAAGACCACCATAGCAATTTGATTTACCTGTTTTTATAATTCACGCTGCTTAAAAGTCGGTGTGATAGACAGTGGTAAATGAAGGACCCTGTATTTATACCGAGATTCATACCCCATTTTTGTTTGTTGTTTAAAAGTACGTTTTATAAAAGAATGGCTCAACTCAGTGTGCGTGAACCTAGCCTTACCTTATAACTACTGATATCGCTACAGCTGATATGCAAAGAAGGCTTGCTAACACTGCTAATATCCATGTGTTGATACCGAGTTGTCCTGGTCCACTTGACGCTGTATACAAAATGTGATTAATTTAAATTCATCAAAATTACTTTTATATCGACTTTCTAATAACATTATAAAGATATTAACTGTAAATGTTAAACAATATAAAACATGTATGAATGTCATAGAAATGTAGGAGTAGTTGAATAGGAGGATTTACCAGGGTCTTATAAATGTATATTGGATTTTTCCTCTACAACATCATCAGAGTCACAATTCGGCCGAGTGCACCAATGACGGGTAGCTGAAGAATAGCGCTACCTCGCTAGTAACTGAGGCATAACCCAACATTTTAAAAGCGCCAATGAGGGGTAAGCTACTAGGCTAGTAACTGGCGGGTAAACTACGCTAAATGTTATACCCGACCGGACCCAAGAGTAAGTTGGGGCATAACGTTTTATGCCACAAGTCAGTCGATTCTACAGTGCAACAGAGCATAAATTTCCAAAAGTGCATGTTATTGAAATTACGCTCTAATTCAATAAGTAACATTGTAAGACAAGGAGACAATATCATATTATAGAATACAGCTTGGTGATTTAATGTCATAGAGAAAAAAAGGTTTGACCTTATTTGCATATGATTAGCATATTATAAAGAAATACATTAACATTTTGCTTTTTGGAATTTCCAGCAAAAACTATAAATGCTATTAACACCAAAATTACAGGAAAAGAAAAAGTTCACATTTATCTTTACTTTTAACAAAAACCCAAAAATCTGTCTTAATTAAGCTTAATTAATGACCAAGTTATTAAGTAATACTGTGTATCCAAACCAGACTTGCATGGTATCAAATTAAAGGTAAAGATGTGCTTAAAAGAATGGTCTGAGCAGATAATTCAATATCCCTTTAGTATTTAAAATATCGTCCTCCAAACATTTGGTGTATTTAAAAAGAGAAAATACCACATGTAACCACTATTTCATACAACTGTACACATACTTGGCAAAAGTCTATTAATACTTGTGCAGCCATGCACGCAAACAATAGAAGGAATATTCAAGGACATGCCCAATGTAAGGGACCAGTGGTTTAAATTTCGCGCTACATGAAATTTGAAATGCAATTCGCCAGTGTGCAGTTATAATGGTGTATGTTACTTTAGGTGACCGTGTGCTGACATGCATGGGTGTACAAACAGGTATCGTGTTAAAGGCCTGCACTTAGTCTAAATTTTAAAAAAATGTATAAATAGTCCAGGCCATGAAAGGAAGTAGGCAGTAGCTGGTTGGATTAACGTGTATGGATAATCAAGTATTGGCCAATCCGAAATCAGGTTTAATGAAAAATGTAACAATGCTGATAATCATACAAGGACACGAAATAGTACTTTAAAACAAAGCTGTTTTAATTATATATGATACACATACTTAGGATTGAAATGTTCATTGTTGTACAACAATCAGGAGGCATTATATTTATAATTCAATATTTGGAAATTTATGCTCTGTTGCACTGTAGCAGTAGTACCTAGGGGGCCAAATCAAGTATTTATATCCCCCCTGTATCCCCGTGCTGTAAAAGGTTGGTGGGTATACAGATAACCATTATGACCTATACAATACTTCTAGGGTGGACAACCTAAAAAATCGGGTGCACAAAGGCGGGAAATGGGGGGTCAAAGTTCAGGGGGGTCAGATTTTGTGAAAATTTGAGCGAACCATATCGTGTTTGGTATCAAATGAAAGCAAATTTGATGCTGAACATGTCATATTGTAATAGTTCTTTGGTCATACCATTCCTTTTCAAAATATTACAAAAAAACTGAATGTATGTAACAAAACCCTATCTTAATACGTGTACTGTGTACATGGATTATGTGAAACTCATGAAGTTTCATCGGATAACGCTATATGACCAGCATCATAATATGCATATTGCATATCCTAGAGTTATAAAACATACATGTTTTCAACCTGCACAGCATCCTCAGTATTTATTGTTCATAATCTTTAGTTGTCAGGTTCATGCTCATCATTACTGCTAAATACCTGGACAAGAAATTAAAAGAAGTGGAAAAGGCAACCCTAAACATGCAACACAGATTGTCTTGGGAGCTCATTAACTAAGTAAGTGGAAGGAAAACCTCTAGGAATGGTATCCTCAAAGGAAAGACAAAGGAAGAACGTGTCAATAATTGGTACTGCCACTTCCAGCAACTCCTAGGAAATCCACCGGTAGTGACTGATAAAGATGAAGACATCCCAAAGATTTTGGAAGAACTACCAATTAAGTGTATTGCCTTCAATAACACTGAGTACCAGAAAGCCAAGAAATCTATCAAGGAGGGGAAAAGTTTTGGAGAGGACACCATTCCACCTGAACTCCTGACAAGATGCAATCTTGATGATTTAATACTGGATATCTGTAATAAGGCCCTCCTAGAAAAACAAAAACCTGACCAGTGGGCAATATTGAACCTGATACCAGTCCCAAAATCTGGTGACCTAAGTCAAGCAGGAAACTACAGAGGCATATGTCTGAACTCTATTGTGGCCAAGACATATAACAGAATGATTCTCAACAGAATAAGACCTCACCTAGATGAATTACTTCGAACTAACCAGAATGGCTTCCGTGAGGGAAGAGGCACTACCTCACACATTCTTGGGCTCAGGAGAATCATTGAAGGTATACATTCCAATAATCTCTCTGCAGTCATAACATTCATTGATTTCAAAAAGGCATTCGACACCATACATCGTGGAAAAATGATCAAGATACTCAAAGCATACGGTGTCCCACAGGTTATAACAGATGCAGTTGATGAAACTTACTACAGAAACACAAGAGCCAAAGTTATATCACCTGATGGTGACACGGAACTGTTCGACATCCTAGCAGGAGTACTCCAAGGAGATACCCTTGCCCCTACCTATTCATAATCATCCTTGATTACTGCTTAAGAATAGCTATCAGTGGGAGAGAAGAGGAACTAGGATTCACCATCAAGCCTAGACAAAGTCGAAGAATAGGGCCAAAGAACGTCACTGATCTTGACTTTGCAGTTGACATAGCGTTACTTTCTGACACTAAGGAGCAGGCTGTGCTGTTGCTGAAATATGTTGAGTAAGCAGCACTCAAAACTGGGCTCCACATGAATGCCAAGAAAACCAAATGCATGGTATTCCACCAAGCACAAGCGGTACAGCTAAAAACCTCTGATGGAAGTAACCTAGACAACGTAGAGGACTTCAAGTACCTGGGAGCTTGGGTTGGTAGTAGCCAGCATGACATAAAAGTACGTAAAGCACTTGCTTGGAAGGCCTGCAATGCTTTGAACAAAGTGTGGAAATCCAGCCTCTGTCGAAAAATCAAAATCAGAGTTTTCCAAGCTACTGTTCAAAGTGTTCTACTGTATGGAGCTGAGACATGGACCATCACCAACAGACTGAATAAATCTCTAGATGGATGCTACACTAGAATGCTGAGAACTGCACTCAACATTAGTTGGAAAGATAAGGTACCAAACAAAGCTGTATGGAAACTTACAAAAGGTATCAGAAAACATCACAGATCGAAGGATGAGATTTGCAGGACATTGCATGAGAAGAGAAAATGAGATTGTATCTGACCTGCTGCTATGGAGACCCAAACACGGACACACATCTGTCGGCCGCCCAGCCTTAACATACTTGGACAACTTGGCGAAAGACACAGGACTAAAGAATGATGAGGAGATGAAAGCATGCATGAGGGACAGAGTAGTTTGGCAGGCCATCAGGAAGACCGTTCGAGAACGACATAAGTAAGTAAGTAAGTAAGTAGTATTACTGCTACTATCAGTGTCATCACTTTCCTAAGTTACTTTTTCAGCATGCATTGCACGACTGCATATGGAAGGAGAGCCTTTGCACTTGCATCCTATGTAGCATGCAATTGATTGCTTTCCACATGCACAGTTCTTGCTGAACAAAGGCACACTCTTGCAGCCGCATGATATTCCCTTGTTGATATCCTGTACAAACATACCGTCTTTCAAAGTCCAGCCATATTCTTCTGCTGAGGGGAGATTTTGTTCCGCTTGGTGCGCTGTCTTGTCAATGATTGTTGCGAATGCAGCATTTTCAACACTGTGTTATTCTTGTTCAAGAACTTATGTGCCTTGATTTCTTCTAGAGAAGAGAAAAGAGAGTCATCGCCAGCTTTACTGTATACCGATATGAGTAACTTCCTTGCCTGGTTGATGATACTCATTCTCCTCACCAAACCCGGCAATTAAATCCAGCTCTACCTCTTTGGATCTCTGTAGCCATGACCTTTTCCCTGTAAAGTATGGGTAGCTTGTAATGTCCCTACCACTAATGCTATGAATGAAAGGGAGTGCACGGCATAGTTCATCGTCAAGCTTATTAACCATCTCGTGTATCGGTAGATAGCTATCTTGTTGGGTTCTGATCCACATCACTTGAAAATTTAAATCTTTTAAGTATGTCGCGTAGTAATATATGCTGAGAACTATTACATCAGTGTCATTTGCATGCACGACAATGCGTTTCACATCATCATTTTGAGTAGCATATATGGCATGCAATAACATACGTGTGTCTGCCTCTTCCTGGTTTGAATCTAGGTCTGGTACGTCAGTTTTAGGTCATAACATTAAAACAAATTGTTTTACAACAATATAAATGTCATAATCCATGTTCAGAATTAAATTTGCTATCATTTGATACCAAACATGATATGGTTTGCTCACAATTTATTAAATTTGACCCCCCTTGAACTTTGACCCCCCGTTTCCCATCTTTGTGCACCTGATATTTTAGGTTGTCCACCCTAGGAATGTTGTATAGGTCCTAATGGTTATCTGTATACCCACCAACCTTTTACAGCATGGGGATACAGGGGGGTTAAGCTGCCCCCCTGGGTAACATTGGAGGGGATGATTCGCTGATGCTGAAGGACCAATTGCGCTTGCCTGCCCAGGGGATGTATATTTGAAGTGGAATGTGACCCCTCATAAGCTGAAATATTTTATATTTTTGAAAATCCATTCATGTAATTTGGGGATTTTTTTAGTCAAAATTTAGATCAACTCCTTTTGCCCATTCAAACACTAATCGCACCGACTTTGGGTCATATTTTGACCAAAATGTACTAATTGTCCAAGGATCTTAAATAATGACTAAATAAATAAATAAATAAATAAACTTGTTATTGTTTTTATTAATTAAAAACTGAAGTTTAAACATTATTTTTGTGAGTGGAAGGGTAGAACTAGAAGAACGAGAAAAAAAATAAAAGCATATCGTGCGTGCGTGGTCTGGGGATCGAACCGGGGTTCTGCGGTTGACAAGCGAAGAACAAGGTATCCACGCCACGGCAGTATTTGTGTAAAGAGATATGTTATAATTGTATATAATTGTTTCCATCGGGTGCTTGTGTTTGTCATTAAAATTGTGCTTTTTGGTGCAATATTTGTATTTGCCCCTCGCCCAAAATATGTTTGTAATGTCTTGATAGTCCTTATTTTTGAAAAAGCGTTGAACAAATTCGAAATCTTTGGCCACAAAAATGTCGTCATTTTTTGTCGGGAACGCAGGCCGACTCAACGTGATAATTTATGTACACTCACCTATGACCTAGCGAGTGACGACACATTTTAAATATTACGGAGGACCATTCACGTCAGAATTTACAGTAAACTATAGGTTGACACTTCGCATATGCGCCAATTAATTTTGTAAGGGGACGATGCTGATTAATGTGGATATTTACCTCCCTAGTTACTATTCTGTTGTTATTCGCCAGTTGTGCTCTAAGAATTACATCGTTAGTAAGTTACGCTACTGTTACAGCATAACTACTAGGGAGGTAGCTTACCTTCCTATTAAGTTACCCGTCATTGGTGCACTCGGCCGATAAGGTGCAATTAACGTACACTATATAATTAATTAGTGGTGACGAGGCTCAAAGTTTTCTTTTATGCTGACTATTGGTAATACGTATAGTTCGTAATTATGAAAAATTTACATAATACAATGTAAAAATCTAAACCTTATATTTTTGTACAGGCAGAGTGATGAACATACCATCCGACCAGGAAACTGCATAGATCTATGGAAAAAAGATTAATAGCATTCTTACCTTTACACAAAATATCCTCATCTACTCCTTCATCGTTTAACATACAAAGTAAAATAATCGGCCGAGTGCACCAATGAAGGGTAGCTTAAGAATAGCGCTACCTCGCTAGTAACTGAGGCGTAACCCACAATTTTGAGAGCGCCAATGCGGGGTAAGCTACTAGGCTAGTAGTAGTATACACATGTACCCTTAGGGAGGGTAATCTGGGGAGCAATCAGGGAGCAGGTCAGAGGTCATGTATTTTAAGGTCAAATCAATATTTAACGGTCAAAATGGCCAGATTTCTCAGAAAGAGAACAATGGGCGAGGGGTGAGCCCGTTTCTTGGAAAACAGCAACAACAACAACAATGTTGTTGATTCTCTGGCTCAAATTGGCTCTCACCCAACAATGGATGAGAGCCATTTCTCGGAAACTTAAGATGGGAGGGAATTGAGCCCATGTCTTGGAAAACAAATGGCTGAGAGCCAGGTTTCTCAATTCAAGATCTATAACGCTCTGAGGGTAACGATAAATGGCTATTGAGGATTTGTTTAAGGAAAGAAATGACCTGTTTTTTTTGGTAATGGAATCATCAATATGTCGCAAGCCCGTGTTTGGTGATGAATACACCCCTCCCCACCCGGCCCCAAAACTTATTTTAGCCATTGCTATTGTACTTGGTTTATTGCGTAATAAGACGCAACATCAGGAAGAAATAACGATAAGACAAGACTATAATGTTTTACTTTTTTTATTACATTTATGTTATTTAATACCATTTCGATTAACTTATTTTATGGTTTGTAACATAACATGTATGTGCCCGTATAATACGAGTAAGGTTTTTACAATTTCTATCTTACAGTATAAAAAGTGGTTTCTACAATACAATTTGTAAACCATTTATTGAGGTCTTATTTCAAATACTCTCTTCATCATCATCATCTTCTTCCATTCATTCTTGGTCCTCATCATCATAGAGGAAAAGACCATCGAATTTACTTCGATGCTTAGCTACTACTCTTTTTAGAGCTTTGTGTATATCCACCCCTCTGTCTATTTTCTCTTCCAGATCGTTCATAATTTCCTGGTGAGTTTCGTCGTCTTTCAAATGTACGTTACTAAACAAATACAGTATGTATTTGTCAAAGAAGGCGCGTTGAAGAACCTACAATGTTTTCATGTAAGCTTTTTCATTCGCGTCTTCTTTATTCATATCTTGAGCGACGTATTTGTTGTATTTTTCGTTCCTTAACTCCTGCGTTTCTTCAAGCGCTTGTTGATACCACGCTTGATACGAAGTATTATCTTCGAATTCATCGTCGGTTGGCATCTCTTCATCGGACGTATCATATTCTTCATCACTGTTGGAATCAGAAGCCTCAGATTCATCAGCAGTTTCGTCTTTATAACCCGGACTCTGAATCGGGTTATCAGTTTCGTCTATTTCACTATCGTCCGATTGTTCCGCATCTTCGTCATCAGCATGTATCACAGTCTCGTGTCTCTTTAGATCATATTTTCGCCCAAAACCTCGACCACACTGCGGGCAAACATAGGGTTTATGAGCAGCAAAAGTATTCATGTTGTCTCTACAAAGGTTCAAATAGGAATGACGAGTGAATGCTCGAAATGATGGGTTTTATAGGCGATGCTTAGCGTTCACACAATCAATATGTGAAATATGTCCATTGCGTCGTTTGCGGGCGTCGAATGCGTCATATGCGTCGAATGCGTCGTGTGCGGGCGTCAAATGCGTCGAATGCGTCGTTTGCGGGCGTCAAATGCGTCGTGTGGCGGGCGTCAAATGCGGGAGGTTAAAGCAATTGATGATTAATACAGGCTCTCACTTTAAATGTCAAGATATGTTGTGGACACTCGATCTTCTAGAACTTTCCGTTTGGGGTAAAAGAATGTGAAGGCATCTCGCGTTTGTGCGTAGGTAAAAATGCTGTTGTCTTTGACTCGGAAACCTCGATTCACTCCACCTTGTGACGTCATCTGTGTTAAAACTCGAAGTAAAAGGTTCTTGTTTATGTCGTTGTTTCTTTTGTTTAATCCTTTACAGCTGAATTTATCTGTTGGACCGAAACAATAATAGGTCTTGCTACACAGGGCAATCATACCATCTCCTTCCCACTCGACTTTAAAAGACCAGGAGTCCGTTTGTCATAGCGCTTGTTGATTTCTGTATCGGTTCTTGGGAACCAATTCTTCTTGTCTTGTTCGTACTGGTCTTTTAGTTCGACTTAAACCAAATCATCTAGGCTTTCCGCGGATAGGGCTATATACGCAGAGTCGGTATCCATTTCAATGTACTCATAGTCAGACCGATCAATGTATTTGTCGAAGAAGTCATAATAGAATTGTAGCATCCGAAGTTTGGCATATTGATACACAAAGAAACCTATTTGAATCGGTAGGTCTTCTTTGATAGATTTCTTTGCCATTATGACCTCGTGACAATCATAGGCAATTTCGTTAATATCGCGAAAGAGATGTTCATTCACTCTTTTCCTGGCTCCTTTAGTGTTTTCAATTTTGATATTTCTATGTCTCTCTTTGTTGGTTATCATCTTTCCATACGACGAGTTGCCGATGAGTTTCATGGTGTCAGCAATGATGGCCTTTGAGGGATCGCTGTCTCCGGCTCTTCGTGCGTCTGACACAGCCTTCCCAAATTCTTTGAAACAGGCTTTTGGCTAATATTCTATTACCTGGTGTATTTGCGTAACCTCTAAACCGTGATCCAAGTACCATTTCAAAAGAGGCGTGATGATCAGCTTCTTTTCCCCAAACATGCTCCCAATGAGACTTCTCCTTGGTGTTGACATGAAGTTGTGTTTCTCTGCGAAATTTTGCATGAAAGGACCGATGTCTTCCCTCTTAATATCAACATTCTTGAAAATTGGAGGCATTTCTTCAAACTTCTTCTTCAGATGGACCGGCACGCGAATATCGCATTCGATACACCCAAATATCTTGTCTTGGAGAACCGCTTGTATGATTTCACACTGTGTCATAGTAGTTTTCCGGTAAAGGGGTGGACGAACAGAGCGAAGGAATGTTTGCAGGTCTACGTTGGACCTTTTCATTCTCGTAAATTGGCACTCCCACATTTCCACAAAGTCGTACCCCTCATTCTCTATGTATCGCCGCTTCTCAAATGTCTTCTTACGCCTTTCTTTCATCTCTGGGGTTTCATAATGAGGATTCAATTCACACTTGTGTCCGTGGAAGTGACAACCATTAAACTCAAATTTTTCATTGGTCTCTGCACTAAACCCATCCACGGGTAACATCCGTGGTCCGATTCGCTTTTCTGTGTTATTACCATTGTGTCTGATTTTGATCCCTCGACTGTTTTCCTCCCATTTCAGCCATTCCTGAGCTACCATTGAAATGTTTGTTTGGTATTCTAGCTTGAATCCAGTTTCTCGTTGTCTTTTGGTGTACATCCCTGTAGGCATTTTCTGTATGATAGCCCAGAGGTATAATGCATTGGCATCGTACCCAACAACCTTCTGACACATCTTGCCACCTCGAATCTGAGTCTCTCCCACCTCGTGATACCGGGTGAATACAATGTAAGGTCCACCCACTAGATTGTCTTTAAAGAGCTGATGGATATCCTTGTCATTTTCATTGAACAAAGTGAATGTAGCCTCGGGACTTTTCTTAAACAGGTATCTTAACGAGAGTCCCGGAACGGAAATCCCATCCTTGAAGGTGTCAATACCTCGGTGTCTGTAGAATGAATCCATTTTCTCAAGGGCTTGAACGAAAGGCTCTGTGTCTAGATTGTTATACCAAACCAAAAATTCACGCATTGTCTTCATACCTTTCTCTCTCCAAATTTGTTGACAGTATCGATAGTCAGCATCCGATATATTTTCACCTTTCAGTTGACTGAAAAACGCTTCCTTGGGTGGAAGGTGTGATGTGTTTAACTTTTCTAGAGAATCCAACCATTCGTATGGGAAGAATCCCTTCTGTTGGCAGTCGTACGCCTTCAAGAACATATCGTAGCTACACCCTGGAGCAAGATAGTTGGAAACATCTAGAAACTTGAAACAGTTGGTCTTGATGCACATATGGTTGTGGTTCCGTTTCACAATAAACTGGAACTTGTCGTTGTTTTGCAGAAAGTTATAGATGTATGGTTTGATGACGTTGATGTCATACTTGCCGCTGTTGAATCCTAGTACTGGGAGTTCTGAAATGTATTTTTCCAGTCGGGTTTTCAAGCGTGTGAAATGATTGCGCTGTCTGTTACCAGCATCCGATGTATCTTGGTGGTCGAGAGTAAGCGTCTCTATCCTGGTGTCTAGTTCTTTAAAAACGGGCTGATAGAGCTCATGCAGCAGTGCTGTACTATGTTGACTCATCTGCATCAAGTAATTCATCATCTGATCAACCAAAACCTGAGAGTTACCATCGGATACGAAACACTTAGGAGTCTTAAAGTTGGGTATGTTACTACATACAGATACGCTGACTGGAATATGCTGTGCAACCCAGGTTAGTTTCTCCGTGGGTTGTGATGAGACCGATGTGTCTAAAACACTCTCAAAATCATAAACGGCTCTGTACGGAAAAAACCTCATGTCCTCGGGAATATCAAACCCTTCATCTTCGAGCAATTCAAAGATTGTAGGCGGGATGACATAATATCCTCCAGGATAGGTATGCGTCGTTCCCATTGCTTTACAGGTCCCCTCGTGTCGATGTAGTTGCTTTCCAGACTGCCATAGTTTATGACATTTCTTACATTTGAACGAATTGCTGTATTTCGTAAGATTTGTGATGTAACTAAAATGATTTTCAAACTTGTTGAGGTACATGGTACTGTCATACACGTTAATACTACGCTGTACCAATTTGGCTACTAAATCGAACGGGTTGTGGTTGGAAAAAGAGTCATTCACTTCATCCACACCTTCAGCTTTCACAACATCATCTACGTCTACATTATCATCGACACAGGATTCAACAAGTTCATAGATAACAATATTGACTTTGAAAATCTCTTCTAGGGTACTAAGGTCCAATTGCAGGGGTTGAATGTATTTATTCATATTGAGTTGGGTGGGAGCCTGTATAGGGTGGGGGGGGGGGGTATTCTTCAAAAACTTCCTACACCCCCCCCCCCTGAAAATCTAATGGTGCGTCCCTAGAGCGAGCGCCCGTACACCAAATCAATGCGCAATCTCAAGAGTTCCCGATGAGGACTAAAAACATTAGGTTTTGCCGGTAATTTCATTCTATGGGGATGGTATTTTTTGTATCAAAATGAACAAGACCTATCTATCCATTGCATACAATGAACACACATTTTGTATTTGTCGACCTAAAACTTTTAAAAAAAAGTATACGGAATGGTGAAAATAGACATGCCATTAGACAATGTGGAGTGCCTGATCACGAGCTGTATTTAGTTGTCATGTTGCGGGAGTACAGCACTAAATTATTCCTCGTTTTAGTGTATGGTATTGAAAAATAGTACCTAGTGAAAAGCATAATCGTGATCGTACTCCCAAGAGAGGCAAATTGTTTTGAAACATGCAATTTTACTTATTAAAACTATCAACTAGTACATGAACATTGCAAGCAAAATTCATGTGAAAGACATTCAGGTGTAACAAAAACTTCCTACATTGTCACATGAATAGCCGATTTACGTGTATTGCAATGGATGGATTATTTAGTAGTGTACCCCCTACAGTATTGACTTTCACGTTGAAGACCGCGAGTTTACAATACAATAATCATAATGGAAATAATGTGTACGTTTTCGCATAGTTTTTTTAAAAGTTTTTTAGACATTTATTTTCTTATAACCGTGTCATACCTTCAAATCAACATGAAATGAAACTAAGTAGATAGAACCCGGTAAGCTTATTCATTCATGGTCAAAACCAAAGCCTGGCAATAACTGGACTGGAGTGGGACACATTGATATATCTCAGTCAATGCGTAGAGTCCATATCCATAGGACATGTAGGACCACGGACTGTACTTACAGTTACAGCCAATGGGTTAGAGCAGACCCAGCGGGCACACAACCATATTTATATCAGGGTATTGTAATCAGCAACTTATGTGCCAAATATCAGTGCACTAGCTCAATTGGTTTTTGAGATATCTCATCGGGAGTATTTTTTCCATTGTTTTCAATGGGGGAGATAATATTAGATAATCTGAGATAAGCTAAATCCACGATAACGACAATTCCAGCGCGTATTTTTTTTCCGAAACGCGGAGTCGTAGCGCATGTCGAGAAAAAAATAGCGTGTGCCGATTCTGGTTGGAATAGGTGGATTAGTTTTCGAGTAATTCGAAAATGATAGTCGGTCCACAGAAACAAAAACAATATACTCCTGTATTAACTTTCAGTCAATAGTGGAGTATAATAATCCCATCGTCCATAACACAAGTTATAGGGTAATTGAGGTCCGTTTTCCAATAAAAAAAACCACCTCCTCCTCCTCCTCCTCTTATTTTCCCAAAACCCGGACGAGAAACATGGGTTAAATTTACTTGGCCTAAGTTATTGAACATGATTAGACAGTTATTTATTTCTACAAATACACCTACTGCCAATAATGATAAATTCTACATTAAACACACATGGTGTTTGATTTTACACTATTCACCTTATTTCTCGCCCTTATGAAACTAGCGCATGCTTGGAAACTCACACAATTCCGCTAACCAATCAGCACCTTGAGGTCCAGGTGAGAATGGTCTTTAATTAAAACAGACAATCATCGTTTAGACAGCTGTTGTGAAAATAAAAAGATGTAACATGTATAGGTCAATGTGTTGTTTTGAGAGAAATTGGAAAAATTGGAAAAATCAATGCACGTGCGCTGATGTGATGTGTGAATGGTGGCACGACCCCGTATATGGGAGTGCTACTGTGACCATATCAATATTTGAGCAAGTGCATTGATTGTTCTATTTTTTTTCTCGAAAAAACGAAACAACCGCATGTATTGACCTTATTCATACACGACTAGATACAAATCAAAATGTGCAATTGAGTGCATACCTTTCACCTCTTTAAATAGGCGAGTACATTTTATATTACCCGCAGTCATAATCGCGTGGTGCTGGTATGTATGTACGGTAAAATACATCCTTTCAATGCACTCCGCGTATTTTAGTTTCCTGCTTTCTCATTGATTCGTAATTACCATAGAGTAAATGAATCATTTTTAACGAGTGCTACATTCTTTTATTTCCACTACAAACTGTCTAAACGATGATTGTCTTTTTCAAAGACTATTTGTATACATGTCCTACCATCATATGCATGCCTGGATGATGTATGTTTATGGATGTGCAGATGATTAGGTGTTGCCAGTATTTCGTTATCGTTATATTGCTAGAAAGCGTTACTTACTTTATACTTACTTACTTACTTACTTACTTACTTGTTGGCGTCCACTCCAAACTTGGTTGAGTGATGCCATCCTTTGCAAGATTATGTGCCATTCGTTTCTGTCTTGAGCCTTTCTGCTTGCTTCTGATAAGGATGTCAGACAAAGTCTGTTGTAGTCTGACCGAATACCATCCGAGTCCACCTCTTGGTTGGTCTACCTCTGGGCCTTTCACCATTTACAGCGCCGACAATTGCAACTTTTGGGTATCTTTGAGGGTTCATACGCTGAATGTGTCCATAATACCGCAGTCTTTTGATGGAAATCTTCTCGATGATGGTATGCTTGAGTCCCAGTATTCGTCTGATGGTGGTGTTTCTGATTTTGTCTAGCTTGGTTATGCCTAGTATTTTTCTTAGGCAGGTCATCTCAAACACAAGTAGCCTGTTCTCGTCATCTTTCTTTAGAGTCCATGTTTCAGAGCCGTATAAAACAAGATGGACATTATTAGAGTTGAATACAGCTCCATTTTAGTTGGGCGTGAAATCTCTTTGGAGTTGAATATTTCATTCAGATTTTGCATGGCCCCTAGTGCTTTACCTATTTTGAGTTGGATGTCTTCAGTGCAGGTTCCCTTCTTAGAGATTTTACCTCCAAGGTATACAAAATGCTCTACTTGTTTGAGATCAATGTTGTTTATGTTAATTTTAATATAAATGTCTCTCCGACTGATAACTTGAACCTCTGATTTGGCTATGTTAATTTGAGGCCAATATTTGTGATGTACTGGTGGACCCTGTTCACTAGTGTTTGCAGATCTGTCTCGCTTTCAGCTATAATGGCAATATCATCTGCGAAGCTGAGGTTTGACACCAGCTGGTCTTGGATGTGTGCTCCGATGGTTGTGTCGTGAGTGGCATATAGCATTACCAACCCCAGTAGGATGTTGAATAGGAGTGGAGAAATTATGCAGCCCTGACGAACTCCAACTTTTGTAGCAAACCAGTCTGTAAGTTTTCCGTTTACTCTCACCGAGCTTAGTGATTTGCTATAGAAAGAATTATCGCGAGATAGTATACGATAACGGCGATTACATTAAATAGGCAATGTCAAAACCTTTCATTTTCGCCAATTTCTCATTCAAACCACTAAGAAATACCTTTTATCTGACCTTGTTATTTATATTACGCCGAATTATATGTACTGGCATATTTAATGTACAACTTTCGCAAAATACGTAATAAATCGACGGTATCACGTCTGCTTGCGTCCTCAAATGGATTTAAAAAATCAGCATAATGGCGTCTTCTGCGCACATCCCAACCGACGGTTCGTCCTCCGCGCTTTGAACAGGATTCGGGAAAAATGTACTTTAGATCCCGAATACTGGTATACCAGTATCGGTCAATACTGGAATATGAAATTTGCCAGTATCGCTCGATACTGGTACGATATAACTGTTCCAGTATCGGTCGATACTGGAACATCAAATTGTGTTCCAGTATCGAGCGATACTGGAACGTTTTTATGTTCCAGTATCGTTCGATACTGGTACACATGCTACCAGTAGTAATTTGTCCCAGTATTGAACGATACTGGTACACAATTGTGTTCTAGTATCGTCCGATACTGGTACATTTTATATGAGCCAGTATCGTCCGATACTGGAACACTGACTTTATACCAGAATCGTCCGATACTGGGTGTTCCGGTATCGGACAATACTAGTAACAGTCCAGAATCTGGGACCTAAAGTACACTTTTTCCCAGGATTCCTATGTCTTTGTTAATGTTAGAGTGCGTAAGTTGCACTTGAAAGATTAATACGTGCAATACTGGAATCCATCCAATCTGTCAACAGTGTATGCATATTATTATTCAGTATAACACAAGGCCAGCGTGTTATGAATATGACCTATTCCAATGCTAACATGATGCCTACTAGTATAGTCAGGATCATTATACTTTGGACATAATTCCAACAATGAGTGCGGACGGGTGTACATGCGTAAACCCGGAAAAGCGTACCGGACGCTTTAAAAAGATGACCTTGCGTCCTGATTGGTCAATCGTGAAATCGCCACACGAACGCAGGCATAAATGTACGCGCATTTCATACATCTTGACGCAGCTCCGCGGTCAACAACAAAACACGTTCGCGTGAAATAGCTTGAATTTCGTCCAAAGCATTAAGCCAGTCTTGTTGTAGATGAACTAGGGCAAGTGACCAATAACTGTCTGTAGATGGGCAGTTCCAACACCTGTAATAGGATACCTACAATGCAAAGAAGATTTTAAGGTCTTCCAACAATGCATTGCGCAAACGCCGGCCAACTAAAGCTTTTTTCACAAGATGCCTTTGTCGAGCTCTTAAGTTTTAGAAATAAGAAAAAGGAACACCGATAACTAATTTATTCATTGATGTAAACTAGAACCTAAGAGCTCCAACGATGAACACGCTATGAAGCCATGATGTGTGCATATGTCTATGGGAACCGAGACAAATTGGAGAGCAGAATAAGTGCATTTTGCAAAAAACGCAGTGCATTGTGGTGTTGTCTTTAAGACCTTCTTTGCCTACAATGTTAGAAAATATTATTTGAACACTTTGTAGGTGTAATGTAAAGTATTCCCCCTTTCCCCCTGATCATTGTTGTATCCCACACTTTGCCCACCATCAGCATAGGGTATCGCAACATCGGAGGAGAAGGGGAGGGGTATGAGGAAGGAGATACATCAGGCTACCAGAAACAAGTTTCGATTTTCACGTGACTCAAATATTGTTCGTGTTATCATATAGTTCAAACAGCATGGCAATTTAGGGTCAGTGTTCGAACACATTTTTTCTATGATTGTAGTTTATTGGAAAGATTTGTTTACGGAAACTTAAAATGTATGTGTCCTCATCGCCTTGTGGCTCCTTTTGTATGAATACATGCCGAGGACCACACGATGTGTCTACATCGAGCTTTCTGCTTGAAGATTTATAAACTGAAGTCTTATAAAGTGTGTCACTAATAGTTCTGTGCATGGAGCTTTAAACTGAATACATACACTCTTAGTAGTTACGAACCAATCAGAGAGCAGGAAACTGTTGCACTACGCGTGCGCGTAGTAACCGCGCGATTTGTTTTGATTCGTTGTTCCCGCTGCACGGGTTCGCCGATTTGTACTACATGTATTAATTCGTTTTTAAAGATATTAAAAGTATGCACACAGTTCACATTTTGAGTGCGGAAATGTTGATACGCGCACAATAGCACTCGCCCTACGGGGTCGTGCCATTATTCAATCATCAACATCAGCGCGCGCGCATTGATTTGTCTAATTTCTCTCAAAACAACACATACGCATTTATTGACCTATAATTAATCAGCATAATGTAAATGAAAAACCTTCCTGATGCGGGCGGATCTATGAGGAGTCAACCTATCTCGCTCCCGAATCAGGCAGGTATGACAAGTTGATCTGCTATCTGTCCAAATATGACGAGTTTAATCATCTCAAACCATGTTACCTATGTAACGGGTTGATCAACGCCCTGTAAATTATAACCTTATTGCCAGGTTCGAGCCTTTGATTTGATGAAGGTTACCTTTATCACTATTATAATAGCCAACGACTTTCCCGGTATACACAGAATAGCAACCAGTTGTCTGATGATCGCACCAGCGTGAAACTCGGAGTAGCAACTATCGTTCCAAATGGTTTAACTTATATATTTCGCTCTGCATCGCATATTCTTAACTGTCACTGATCGTATTGAGCACTCTGCAAGAATATTGCTTCTTGCTGATTGATTACCAGTATTATTACTTGTATGTAATTTTACCCATTTACCATGTTTGTTGCCCGAAAGTTATCGATATTTGTACAGAGAGTGCATTGACACATCTTTTTGACCAGTACATCTTTTTGACACCGTTGTTTTAATAGTTTAATTATAAATTTTACTTAGTTGAACATTAGTTTAAAGCTTATATTATTAAAAGTTTATTACGAAAAAGAAACAAGATTTACGTATAGTAATGAATACCTAGTCATACACTGTAACAATATTCTAAATGATTAAATCTTTATATGAAATCTATGATATGTTGACACTTTCCACGCGGCTATTAGTTTTACCATTATTCAAAACAGATTTTTCAGAAGTCTATCGCAAGGATTTCTCAACCAATACTAGTCATGTTTGTACTTATCTTAATGCAATTATCATGGTGATTACAAATATGGTGATGAAATTCAATACTTTTAACGTTTTTGAAACATTTTGTGACATTTTGAAACTGTCGGTCTGCAGACTACTGCCGCGTGGAAAGTGTTATTAAGGGCCATTATAATAACATGCTAAGAATCACTTGGCCATTTTATAATTTTTTCCAGTACATTTTTATAACTATATGCATAAAGGTAATGTGTATTAACACTTTCATGTGATTCGCCATCAGATCAAAATCTGGGATCAAAGTGGCAGCTAAAACACATTATCGTATGCAAGATCACTCTTGAAAATAGCATCATGACTAACAAATGATGCTTTCACAGCGTCATACACGGCATCACGAAATACTTCTAACGATGACGCATAGTTCACACGCTCCATAGCACGAGCGGTCAGTGGAGACCTGTTCAATAATAGAAACAGACAACAAATTAAGAAAATAACAACTGGCGAGCGAATAACCAATGCTTAGAGGGGCGAGCAAATAATCAATAATGCTTAGAGGAGAGCATTAAATGTACTGGGGGAGTGGACAAAGCGATTCACAGTGACTCAAAATATTGAACTATTAAAAAACTGGCAAATGAACAAACCAATGCTTAGGGAGAAGGTGAGTGAATATCTAATGCTTAGAGGGAACTAAATTGAGGGCGGAACTAGGCGATTTACAGACAAAAAATGAAAACAATTAGATACTGGCGAGCGAATAGCCAATGAATTGTCGTGGGTTTTTTTTGGGGGGGTGGCGGATGGGGGGGGGGGGGGGGGGTAGTAGTAGGAATAACCAATGGTTAGTGGGGGAGGACGATTAAATAACAGTATGGTTATTTATATACACGGTCCACGGAGTGTATGGAAAATAACCAATGCCTAATAGTATATTGGGGTATTAAACTGGGGAGGAACTAGGCGATATAGACTAAATGCTTAAAGCTACAAATCTTAGGTAATTTAGAATACAATGGTGATACTTTGTATGTGAGAACTTGCTTTTATTTTGATATGGTTTCAGAGGATGACGTAGTCACACCAAAGCAACTTAGGGGAAGGAGCAAGATTTACGTCCTCGAATAAGGATTGTTTTTCATAGATACACCCTATATATAATGCAGAGTTGAGATATGATGAGTCAGACCGGGGAGGGGTGAGGTTACGTGGTAAATGTGAGGTTACGTGATGTGAGGTTACGTGGTAAATGAATGATCTCTTTTTCATATCCATTTTGCTAAATTTATTGATCTAAAATCCGTAATCATGCTGATTTTAACAGAAATTTGAGCTAAATATGTCAAATGTATAGAAAAGGTATGTGTCTCCGGTAATATGGTGACATGTCTTTCCATGCTGATGCCCCACGACTTTACCCTCTAATATTGGCAATAGCATCTACGTCATGATTTTCAGGAAGCGCCTAAAGACTTTTACTTTTTTCCACCTGCGTAGATCCACCGCCTCATGTGGCCTCATATGCATTCAGCAGTCATTTCTTTTTACAATAAACCTGTTGTGCAATACTGCCTATATTATTCTATTACTATTGTATTCATTTTTAATGGGGGGGGGGGGGGGGGGGGGGGGGGTGTAAAACCACGGGAAATGGTTTAGGGTAAGCAACCTGATTTCTTTACTTTAAGTTGGCATGACAAACAATCTAAGGGACCGAGGGTTAATGAAGTAACCACGGGAAATGGTTTAGGGAGGGTTGTGATTATATATATATCAACCTGGTTTGGGTGTGTTTATGGGGAGGGGGGGGGGGGGGGGGGTAAACGACGGGAAACGTTTTAGGATAGGGTTAAGAGTTAATGAAGTTGCCACGGGAAATGATTATAAATCCACCTGGTGAGTGTAGTTGCAGTGGGGGGGGGGGGGGGGGGGGGTTGTAGGAGTTTATGTGGTTTTAAAAGTACCGAGGTTATCAAGGTTAACTTGATGCGGTTTGAGAGGTGGGGTTAATAAAGTAGCCACGGTAAATGGTTTAGGAGGGTCGGATACGGTTATAAATCAACCTGATTGGGGAGGGGGGCTGGGTTGTGTGGGGGGGGGGGGTATAATGCCTTTAGGAGGGATATGGTTATAAATCAACCTGGGTTTTTTTTTTTTGGGGGGGGGGGGGGGTGGTTGTAGGGGTTTATGTGGTTTCAGAGGTAGGTAATGTGGCATAACCATCTAGCGGGGACCCGAGCGTAGTAATAATACTAACTGCATAATTCCTGCCTGCCATAATGTCTAAACTTGAGGTAAAAATGCATTTTAAAGGTGCCGTGACTGGTTTCCTTTTTTTTTGAGTGTGTGAAAACAATACCGGATTACATACGATGTTGCACGCAAAGTGCAATTTGAAGAACATAAAATAGCCGCACACAGCCATATTCTGATCTTACCTGCTTACCGTAGCTTAGAGACACACGTCCGTCCGTTTAAAAGCCGGAATTTTCCAGCATTGATTGATCAATATTATACGCTATTATCTAAAATCGTCTTATCACCGAACTGCTGAATGCCAGTAAATACACGCGGTTATTAGTTTTACCATAAAACCTTTTTTTTCTTCAGAAACCTTCCCACCTTTCAAAGTCTGTCTCAAGAATTACGGAACATTAATAGTTCAAACATTACAGCGGTTGATACCATTCATTATTAGGGTTAACACCTCCTTAAATGTGAAGATAGTCAAAACATGTTTTCCCTTCAAGGGTAATTTATAAGGTTGTTCGTATAACTGTCTGTATAGTGAGTGAGAAACTCTGTAATTTGTGTGACGCCATTTTGATTTGTATAGTTTTGTATGACCTTATGAACTCGCCGGCTTGGTCTTGCCGTAACTCACCGGCTTGGTCTTACCGTAACTCGCCGGCTTGGTCTTAACGTAACTCAACGGCTTGGTCTTACCGTGACTCGCCGGCTTGGTCTTAACGTAACTCGCCGGCTTGGTCTTGTTGCAACTCGTCGGCTTGGTCTTACCGTAACTCGCCGGCTCGGTCTTAAAAAAACTCGCCGGCTTGGTCTTCCTGTAACTCGCCGGCTTGGTCTTACCGTGACTCGCCGGCTTGGTCTTAACGTAACTCGCAGGCTTGGTCTTGTTGTAACTCGTCGGCTTGGTCTTACCGTAACTCGCCGGCTTGATCGTACCGTAACTCGCCGGCTTGGTCTTACCGTAACTCGCCGGCTTGGTCTTAAAGTAACTCGCCTTCTTGGTCTTCCTGTAACTCGCCGGCTCGGTCTTAAAGTAACTCGCCGGCTTGGTCTTACCGTAACTCGCCGGCTCGGTCTTAAAGTAACTCGCCGGCTCGGTCTTAAAGTAACTCGCCGGCTTGGTCTTCCTGTAACTCGCCGGCTGGTCATACCGTAACTCGCCGGCTGGTTTTAACGTAACTCGCCGGCTTGGTCTTCCTGTAACTCGCCGACTGGTCTTACCGTAACTCGCCCCCTTGGTCTTGCCGTAACTCGCCGGCTTGGTCTTACCGTAACTCGCTGGCTGGTCTTACCGTAACTCGCCCCTTGGTCTTCCTGTAACTCGCCGGCTTAGTCTTACCGTAACTCACCGGCTTGGTCTTACTGTAACTCGCCGACTGGTCTTACCGTAACTCTCCCATAACTCTCCACCCCACCCCATAACTCGCCGTGTTACCGGATCCTTTAGTTTCCTGCTTTCTCATTGATTCGTAACTACTATGAATCATTCTCATATGAGTATTACATTAATTTATTTCCACTATAAACTATCTAAACGATGATTGGCTTTTTCAAAGACTATTTACAGGGTGTCCCAGAATGATCTACACCGGGTTTCAAAAATATTTAAAAAAGATATAACAAATCGTGTTTCAAATTTAAATACTTGCAACATGATGGTGAAAATGTTTTCTATACTTATTCCGTTCATTTTATTGAGATATCTCTTTTTGTTCCGCTATGGCAAGACAAAATTGAAAATCGATGAAAAACGTATTTTTAAATTTGGCCTCACATAATTCATCTTTACAGCTATTTTTTCTAGCGCTACTAGCATTTCAAACAATGAACCCCACACCTCATAAGTTATATTCAAAACTCCAACCAAAGAAACGCAGGTTAAAACCACTCAAGCTAAACAACCCTATTCAATTAAAGCTTTGTTGTCTACAGGGTGTCCCTAAAAAAAGGGTGCACATGTTTGCGCAACTTGTTGACCATGAAGTCCTACAGTTTAGAGTAAAATGTTTATATACACGGAAAGGGAAAACACTCAGCTTTTAGATGCCGTTTATTTTATCTGATTTAAATTTGTCAATCCTGAGATACACTCGGTTTATCAAAGCTACCCAAAATCGACGTTGTGCCACTTTTACAGAAATAATGATTATGAGCGTCAAAACTATACTAACATTGGTCTATCCATGGGCATCAATCGTCTTGAATCATTGGGGTGGGCATTTGACCGGAATTGTTTAAAAGAGGCTGAGGAACAAAAAAGATGTCCTTGGAATATGTGGTAAGGGATTTCTACGAGCAGTTATTCTGGGATCCCTCTGAAGTGCACGCCGCACGTTATCAATGTGTTACTGTGTCCTGCCACTTTTCATATCTTAGTCTTCCAGAATGTTCTTTATTTATATTGGTGCTATCATCTACCATCTACCAAGTATTTCCAATACTCCTTTGTATAGGTGTATTCCTAGATGGTACGTGAGTGTTTGGGAAAATGAATGGCAAACTCTCTGGTGACTTCTGCTGGACATCTAGTTTCATGATATTTTAAGACCATGAACACCCTCTTCTAATGAAAATTAAGGCCGCACCCAGCCATATGGAGAATGTACGTCTGTCTTGTTTTAAAAATGTAGACCCAATACACATTTAGTGAAACCTCGTCAAAGAGACGTGTTCAAATCATGTAATAAACATCTTTATATTCAGTTCTGCTTGGATACACAAGCACTCATTCTATTATTTAAACCTATTCAATCTCAATACAAAAATGTTATTTTGCATATTAACACTAATGAAGGGCAATCGTACAAGTGGAAGTTGTATCTTAGGAGTATTAAAACCTTTGAAACTGTAAAGTGGCACAACATCGATTTTGGGTGGCTCTTGTTAATTGTCCATATCTCAGGATTGACAAATCCGAATCAGATGAAATAAGCAGCATCTGAAAGCCAGGTGTTTGATCTTTCAATATGTGTTAACACCTTACACCAAATATTAGAACTTCATGGTCAACAAGTAGGGTAAACACATGCACCCTTTTTTTAGGGACACCCGGTATGCACACAACACTCGAT
The DNA here is from genome assembly GCA_035610835.1 of Ophiura sarsii. Classification (NCBI taxonomy): domain Eukaryota; kingdom Metazoa; phylum Echinodermata; class Ophiuroidea; order Amphilepidida; family Ophiuridae; genus Ophiura; species Ophiura sarsii. The sequence goes on from CM069454.1 coordinate 64,547,832, forward strand.
TGTTATCAAAAAGCTAATTAAGATACGAGGAGGGTGCAATAATAATGCGAATAACATTTCAGAAATAATGTAATGTTTAAAAGGGTAAGCAATTTTATAGATTTTCATAATGGATATTTTCGACAAAAACTTGAAATCTACTATCGTTACAAAAAAATCTGTATTTTCCATCACAAATGTCTGATTTTCAAAATTTAAAATTCCTAAGAAAGCTGGGCGTTTGCGCAAGATATTAAATGAAAACGGTTTGACAATATCAATTAAGTTCATACCGAAAACAATAAATCGTATTAACTCGGTATAGATCTTTCTGGGATACCCTGTGCACGTCCTACCATCATATAGGTAGGGATGTTATCAAGCCGGGATAGGGTTGTGCAACTAAAACTTAACCATGTTTTTAAGATTTTTCATGATTTGTCTCCTGATTATATGAAATTGTATTTTACTAGATTGTCATCTTTGCATAAATATAGTACCAGGGGTAGCCTATTCAACGTTGTTGTTTCTTCTTCAAAGGGTCAAGCTAGATTAACTTTTTATAACTTTTTATCACTGGAACTAATGGCCGAGCGAGATCAAGAACACCAACAATTTTAGTTCATTCAAACAATTAGTTAAAAGACACTTAGCGAGTTATGATTCCATTGTTGTAAGCTCGTGCCCTGTTTTTATTTGTTTTGTCCTTGTTTTTCGTTTGGCGTTTGTGGTTCATTCATGCGTTTCATTTTGTTTTTCTGTTTTTTTCTGTCTTTCTATTCTTGTTAAGGACCCCAATGGAAATAACCCTTGTGTTCAAAGCTTTTTGGGCTATCCTTGGTACTTTTGCTCATATTTTATTATGTCTATATGGGGTTTTTCAAATTGCTTAGCGCGATTTAATTATGTGCATGTATTACATGATTGTATTTTAGATGGTTCTCTATATGAAGTTTGAGTACCTAATCAAATCAAATCAGAAGATGACTAGATGTCGCAAGTATTGGGCTATTCCAGATAATAATGAACGTCCCTATAGAGGAGATTTTTATTTTTTTAGTCCGGAATTCTATGACTCCCTCTATAAAATGTATAAGGAATTCCAGATCAAACTTCAAAAAATGTATGGAATTCCAGATCAAAATTCAAAAAAGTATGAAATTCCAGATCAAACTTCACAAAATGTATGGAATTTGTGGGAAAAAGTCTGGAATTCCGATGTCCTCTATATTCTATATTATCTGGAATAGCCCATTGCTAGAAAGAGTTATCGTGAGATACGATAACGGCGATCTAATTAATAGGCAATCTTAAAACTTTTCATTTCGCCAATTTTCTCATTCATAAACCACTATAGAAATACCTTTTTTCTGACCTTGTTATTTATATTACGCCGAAATACGCGTACTGGCATATTTCATGTGCAACTCACGCAAAATACGTAATAAATGGACGTTATCACGTTTGCGTACGTCTTGAAATTGACCATGTACAAAATCGGCTAAACTAAAAAAAAAATAACACGATGCATTTGTCGAGCTCTAAAGTTTTAGAAATAAGGCTATATTAAAAAATCTTTTGTCTCAAAGCTCTTTAGTTTTTCAAAACCTAATGGGGAATGCGTTTTTTTATAATTTTTTTAAATTTTAATATAAATATTGAAATCCTTGTAAAAGTGAACTTTTGTATTTAAAATGATGTGATCAATGAAAATCTGAAAAATCGGTGAAATTTTGGGATTTTTCCCCCTTCTAACGCGCATAAAATAACTAACGCACGCGGGAGCTTTGAGACAAAGGCCGTATTTCATTCATTGAAGTAAACTAGAATCTAAGAGCTCCAGCGATAAACGCGCTATGAAGCCATGACTGTGTGCGTATGTCTATGGGAACCGAGACAAAATTGGAGACAAGAATTGGGGCATTTTGCAAAAACGCAATGCATGCATTGTGGTGGTGTCTTTAAAATCTTCTTTGATGCAGAGATCTCGATGTACACACATCGTGTGTCCTCCACGGCTGTTTGATCCCACATAATGTGTCCGTTTTATTCTGAGAACACCGTAACTTGCTGGCCCTGTTCTGGTTTTAACATATTCAAGTACCTGATTATATACTGGCCATCTTTTGTAGACATTTCAGAACATTTGTTGGTCGCGACATTTCAGAGAAATAGAGCTTTGAATATTATTATTTACTATAATAGCGCCCTCATCGGCCACATTTCCCATAGAGTTGCATGTAAAATGTGTGTAAAGTATGTGTGTCAGGCGGATCTCTGAGCTGCCAATCTACCTCGCCCACATCAGGTAGGTATGACGTGTTGACTAGCCCCTTGTCCAAATCAGCCCGATATGACGAGTTGATCAACGCACTGTAAATTATAACCTTACTGATGCAATATAATTTTGCCAGGTTCGAGCCTTTGAGTTGATGAAGGTTACCTTTTTCACTATTATTATTTGTATGTAATGTTACCCATTTACCATGTTTGTTGCCCGAAAGTTATCGAGATATATATACAGGTGGTGCATAGACACATATTTTAACCAGTAAATATTTTTGACACCGTTGTCTTAATAGTTTAATAACTTATTTTACCTCAGTAGAACATTAGTTTAAAGCTTATATTAAAATTTTACTTCGAAAAGGAAACAAGATTTACGTAAAGTAATTTGCCCTGGGTTTAATACACTCTCAGCAAAAGTTCAACTTAGAACCATAAATGGTTCCTCACGTTGTACTCCATATGGAACCCTCATGGGTTCTTCCCAAGAACCATTTCATTGAAGAATCCTCTTGAAAGGTTCTTTAAGGGGGGTGTGGACTCTCAGGTACAGCCTCCGTAAAACTGCCGTAACTTCTTCAATATTCATTTAATCTTTATAAACGTATACAGTTTTTTGCAGAAAAGGATTCAATAAATCCAACCATGATAATGAAATTGACCATTTTGGAAAAATTTATAAAAAACACGTTTTTGACCCGTTTTAGGTTTGGAAAAGATAACTCAAAATATATTTTGTTAAATTTTGTCATACTAGTTTTATGATAATCCTGATAACATTCCCCAGGAGCGTTTTTGTTTGTTTGTTGAATAATCGATTATTTTTTTGAGTTATAGATCAAAAAGTGCCAACAAATGTTTTTGTTTACGGAGACTGTACCTGAGAGTCCACAGCCCCCTTAAAGAACCAAAAAAGGTTCTTCAGTTTTGAACTCTCTATGGAACCTTAAGGGTTCTTCAGGGTTAAAGAACCCTCTTCTTGAAAGGTTCTTCAGTTTTGTCCTCTATATGGAACCCTGAGCCTGAGGGTTCTTCAGGGTTAAAGAACCCTCTTGAAAGGTTCTTTAAAGGACCAGAAAAGTTCTTCAGTTTTGTTATTATAGAACCCTTAGGTTTCTTCAGAAATATTTAGAAATAGATTGTTTCAAGCACCATTTTATTTTGCTGTTTGCATACTTTTCTAATTTACTTTATTAATATAATGCATGTATCTGGTTTGTGCACAATCACTAAGTGAGTGACGTCTTGAAATAATCATGTTAATAAAATGGATACATAAATCCTTACGAAATCTTCTTTCCATGGTGTTAATTTTAAAGAAGCCGATGCACACGTACCCGTGTGTCAAATAATTCTGAAGTTCAAGTCATTATAAAGAACTCTCACAGCTTTTCATGGAACCCTTTTTTGTATTTTAGGGTTCTATAAAGAACCATTGACTCAGGAAGAACCTTTCATTCTGGGTTTGGAACCAGTTGTATCCTTCTTGGAACCATTAAAGGTTCCTTGAGTGCAGAAGGTTCTACATCGAACCCCGAGCTTACTCAAAGAACCCTTTCCGAACCATTTTTGCTGAGAGTGTAGTCATACACTACAATACTATTGTAAATGATTAAAATCTTTAAATGCAATCAATGATATTGTTAACCATTTCCACGCGGCTATTAATTTTGCCATTATACAAAACAGATTTTTCAGAAACCTTTCACAACTTTCAAAGTCTATCTCAAGGATTACTGAACCAATAATAGTCATGTTTGTACTTAATATGTTAATGCAATTCTCATGGTGATTCCAAATGTGGTGATGAAATTCACTACTTTTAACATTTGTTGAAACATTTTGTGACATTTTGAAACAGTAGTCTGCGTGGAAAGTGTTAAGGGCCATTATTACATGCTTAGAATGAACTGGTCAATATTTAATTATTTCCAGTTTATTTTGTATAACTATATGCATAAAGATAAATGTGTATTCACACTTTCATGTGATTCGCCATCAGATCAAAATGGTTAGTAAAACACTTTCTCGTATCCGAATTCACTCTCGGTATTGACCACGTCCATACTTGCTTGACCACTCACGGCCATGCGAAATGTCATAATTGCTGACTTATAGATACTACGATCCGTGCTAGGAGCTGTCTCTGGAGCCCTGTTCAATAAAAGAAACAGAAAACAAATACAATATAAATAGAGAATAATCAATGCTTAGAGGGGCGAGCAAATAATCAATGCTAAGAGGGGAGCGTTAAACTGGGGAGAAACTATCTATAGGGTCACGCGTCATGAACTCGCCTCCAATAGGGTGGTGCTGTTCCCCTTTTTAGTTTCATGCTCTCATATTCCTTAAATATTTTTAAAATCACAAAAGCTATCTCAACAAATTTGGTATCATTTTAAAGCCCTAATAACAAGCTATCTGCCTGCAAAATGGCATTGGTATAGCCAATACAGAAGGGGGAGATACAGCTGTGATTACGTAAGAGTAGTCACGGAACACTTCCATCCAAGTTTGCATATTTTGACAGATTTTCACTTGCGCGGCTGGTTACTTACTCATTAATGTTCAATTAGCCAGCACTGTTTAATAGGCCTACTATGATAAAAAGTTCAATTTGTGATCTAAGAATACTGAATAATCGATCATAACACTCATAACACCCAGAAAACCAAAAACAATACAACTCATTGTAAGGAGAGAGATATGGCCATACTCTTTTAATGTAAACAAAACATTTATTTTTGTTTTCAATTGCGATACTAATAATTTGACTATCACCCATGCGAAAATGAATCCAAGCTTTATAAGAAATACTGGAAAATTCCGGCTTTTCCTGGAATATCCAAGCTTATCCAAGCTCTGGCTAAGAGTAAAATCCAGCCTAATTTCAAACCTTGAATATCCTGGTTTTAAGCCAGGATAAAAACTGGAAAAAGCTGGAATAAAAATAATCCTGGCTTTTCCAAGGTATTTCTATAGCTTTCTGATCCTGGAACTACAAGAAAAGCTTGAACTCAAACATATGAGATTGGATTAGCTTGGACTTTTATAAACACATTGTGGAAAAGTCCAAGCTTCTTAGCAACCTTGGATTAGCTTGGACTTAGGTGAAATTTATAAACACATGTGGAATCTAATTATTCAATGTTGAAATCTGATGACTAAATATAGCACACATTTTGGATTTTTAAAATGAAATTTTGAACTTACTTCTCTCCTGAAAACCTAATGTACACACTAATTTCTTATTGTTTAACTTTATTGGAAATTAGGTTATTTAAATGGTGGGTATTTTGACATATTCATTTTGGAATTTGAAAATGACCTTTTTCACACCATTGTATTCAGTCATTGAAAATGTCAGTAGGAACACCATTTCCACTTTAGCGTGGCTGGTGTAAAGGGGTAGATTGACTAATAAAGATAAAAGGAATTTTACAAAGCCTAATTTAGAGAAATATTGGCAAATAACTGGCAACTCATTACAACAAAGCATAGCATTACAGAACCTTGAAAGCCTGGATATTCCAGAAAAAGCCAGAAGTTTCCAGAATTTCTTATGAAGCTTGAACTTATTTTCGCGTGGGAAGTGAAGTTCACAATTTATGCAGAGCATTAATGAGTAAATGAACTATGCATTCTGCAGACTGTGTTAGTGTGTACAATTTGACAATTGTGAAAATGAATGTGTCGTCTGCTGCATGTCAGTTGAGGTTTGTCTGTAAATTTTTCCTTATTTGACTGTAATATAAGACTAGGTAATTGAAGTATAGCATTTTGATCAAGTACACAGCCTTGGGATCTCCCTGGAAGATATTCATCAGGAAGCTAGGCCTAAACAAAATAAGCTTTTTAAAATGTTCATGTTGGCGTTCATGTTAGAGTTGTGTAGTTCGATAGACCAGGCTACAAACATTCATAATTTGGCTGTGCATAGTGCGGTACATAGCCTTGCTGTTTGTGATTTGTTTTTCTGCAAAAGTGGAGCACAAAAATTAATAGTGGACTTTATAATAGGCCTAGTTTATAATAATCTCTATCTATTCAATTGAATATGATTGTTTGAACTCAAGCTTAGCCTAGGCCTATCTATATCAGAGAAGACATTAGGCAGGCAGTAGTCCATGGCCTAGCCCTAGTAATATTATTATTATTAGTTAAAATAACTTGCCTATCTGGAAGTAAAGTGACACCTAAAAGTAAGGTAGGTTCAAACTGGACTAATCCTATAGTTTAATCACCAAAATCAAGTTGCTTGATTCAATAATGACTGAGTAATGATCAAAATACTGTTTTTTCCAAAATGGCCGACTTTTTTTATCTTTAAAATTTTAATGCACCTAAAATTCCACCTTATCCAAGCTTTTTTACTGTCAGAATGTATTGCCGTCAGATTCCAGCTTATTCCAGCTAATCCATGCTTTTTATGCACCTAAAGATCAGCCTTTTTATTCAAGCTTATTCAAGCTTTTTATAATTACAGCTTATTCTGGCTTATCCAGGCTTTTTTTACCGCACAAAAATTCCGCCTTTATCCAAGCTAATCCTGTCCAGATTTACCGCCAGATTCCAGCTTATTCCAGCTAATCCAGGCTTTTTTAGCGCACCAAAAATCCAGCCTTTATCCAAGCTAATCCTGTCCAGATTTACCGCCAGATTCCAGCTTATTCCAGCTAATCCAGGCTTTTTTAGCGCACCAAAATCCAGCCTTTATCCAAGCTAAATCCTGTCCAAATTTACCGCCAGATTCCAGCTTATTCCAGCTAATCCAGGCTTTTTATGCACCTAAAATCAGCCATTTTATTCCAGCTAATCCAAGCTTTTTATTATTCCTGGCTTTTCTGAAAATTAAAATCCAAGCTTAATCCTGTCTAGATTTACCGCACGGAATTCCGGAATAAGCTGGAATTATTCCGGGATTAAGTTCCAGGATATTCTGGAATAATTCCGGAATTTTCCAGCTCATTATCGCATGGGAATGCGCAAAATTGGCGATAATTTTATAAGATACATGATTTCAGCCTTTAAGTTGCAAATTTGAAGACTAGAAGCTTGATAAGTTGTATGCGATGTTATTAGATCTTGAACTTGGTTTAATAACGACAATGTTCATATTTACTAAAATTACTATAATTTTGTTTCCCATTGTTATAAAAAGATTGAACTTATCCTAAACATTTTAAATTTTACTGTTCTTAAGTATAAAATGTGATGAAAATAATCTAGACAACTTTTATTTTATATTTTGTGTTACACTTTGGTCTCATCTGGCATATTATTTGGTGTAAAATAAAATCTAGAAACATAAAACACGTTAATCCATGTCATTTTGTAGAGAAGTATTGATTTCATGTATGTGCTGTCTGAATCACTCAATATGAGCAAACTTGGATGGAAGCGTTCCCAGACAAATGTTACGTAATTGCTCATTTCTCTGGAATTACTGAACCGAATCACATCCGGTTTTCTTTAAAGTATCTAAATACTATTTGTGGCGAGTCTGTCTGTCCGTTCAACGCGTTTGGGTATAGATTCCTGCCCATCTGCCTATACAATCGCTATGCACAGGGATCTTTGCCCCACGTAGACAACAAACTGTTGCTACGCGCTCGCGTATAAACAAAACAAAACATGGCACACGCGGTTATCGGCGCACGCGTAATGGCGCAGACCGTTTGGTGCGTACGCGTTCGTGGCGTTAACTGGGTCTTTTCATGGGGCGGGTAAACATGTAAAAAGAAGCCGTCCGGTGGCTAACAAGGATAGAAAAAGGACTCCGATTAACTTTAACTCCCGGGCGTGTTTTTGTATGAGTTAAACTATAATATGCATATGATCAGGAGGTAAAAAAGGATCCGATGGCGGGTTATGGTTAATAAAGGAAATGGGAGCGTAAACCGTAGGCCTTCATCCATGAACACATTATGTGTTAAACATGTTATTGTTAAAGTGATTGCGAATTGCGGTGGTATGATGTCAGTGCCTCAACATCCCATCGCGGACCCATCTATGCGTGCAGGCCACAACGGGCCCTCATCATACCTATCATGGGATGTCTTTTATATAAATGGGAATGTTACAGGGACATGTATAAATATAAAGGGACGGTGTGAGCAAACATTTAGGAAAGACATCAAAACTCGACCGCCCGTTGACCGCCGGTTACGTTCGGTTCCGCCCGGTTCTTTCAAGTCAACTGTTTTACTGGTATATGAATATTCACGCATGCAACACTGAACAACCGCCGGTTGACTTAATGCCGTAACCGGACCAATTTACATTATCAATCTGTTACTTTGCGGTCATAATGGCGCACCCTTGGACTTTCGGTGTTGATTTTAAAAAGTTAATTGAGCTATAAACAGATTGAAAAAGCCAACCCCAGCGAAAATCAATAGCTGTATTGTACTGGTTGTCAACTGAGACTTAAGAACCCATTACTTCATGATTTTATTGCTCACGCGTGTGACGAGGCACTATCAACCGGTCGTGTTCACCAGAGTGTAACTATTTGACCTCATTATGTGTGTATATTATAACAGACGACACGTTTTGTGAGAACCGGGCGGAACGGGCCGTAACCGGAGGTTGCCTGGCGGTCGAGTTTTGACGTGATCCCTTTGCTCCAATTATATTTTAACTCTCGGGCGTGTTTTTGTCCCGGTTTTTATGAGTTAAACTATGCATCAGTGGCGTACCCCAGGGGGGGTCCAGGGGGGCAGGGGGGGGGGGGGGGGGGCGGTACCCCCCCCTGAAATATCCCCGTCGGTAAAAACGACTCTCCGTCGGTAGATTTGCGATTTGACCATGCGATTTTTTTGGCCGGTTATGCGAACAACTTCATCGCTACCACCCCCCAGTCTGTAAACAAAATTGTCGGTACATCATGCCTTTCGTCGCGTCGGTACAACTATGGTCGTGCCCCCCCCCCCCCCCCCCCCCCCCCCCGTTTCCAAAAGCTGGGTACGCCACTGTGCATGATCAGGATGAAAAGAGTCAAATGAGGGGGGGGGGGGGGGGGGCCTTCAGTCTGCATGCGCCAGGAATCAAACCCAGACCTTGAGCGTGCAAGTGTGTACAGTGTTGTAGTTTAACACTATAGCAATTCGGATAGGCCCTAGGCCAATCATGGGATGTCTGTTATATAAATGGGAATGTTACATGGATATCGGTGTGCGCAAACATGCGTGATTTAAATACATATATGATACGTTTAGGCATGCCTACGAAGGAATAATCAATGTCGACACACAATTCTCTAGACTGGGCACAGATGATCATGACGATAGACCCCTCATCTCGCTAACTCTAAAACTAAAAAACCTCCGAACAAAGACCCCAATATAAAACCCTAACCCTAGGCCTAATACCACATGTACTGAATTACATGGATATGCACATGGGGTGCCTACCTGGATTTAAGGGCACATGAGGTTCCTGTATTATGGGGATTTGGAATATCAATGGCACCTGTGATAACTGAATTTTAAGAGTATACACATCCCATGAACCCCCAACCCGAGAACCGCCCAACCCACGAACCGCGGATTCTAGTAGCAAACTATTTCGCCTTTATTTTGTTTTTTGAGTTTTCTATTCTTACACTTATTCAGAAAGTTACAATCCTCTAAAGGTGCGTTGTAATTTTTTCTGAGATACCCTGTATAGTTGCAAGTAATAATTTGTTTGCAAAACCAACGAGCCGAATCATACAGAAAATGCGCATAATGTCAAAGAATCATTAGGCTTTACGAATCTAAAACAATATTCCACAAGATTTATGAACTCGAATAAGGGTTGTTGTTATAGTATATTATGTAGGCGTAATAATACGCCCTCTATATAATGCAGTGATGACATCTGATGAGTCAGACGGGGGGGGGGGGGGGGGGGGGGTCTACTTAGTGGATGTGAGGTTACGGGGACGTGCCACCAAATAGGGTCCCATTATCACCCGTCTGATAAATGAATGACCCCTTTTCATAGCCATTTTCGTAAATTTACGGGTCTAAAATCCTTAATGTTGCTGTTTTTCACAGAAATTTTAGCAAAATTTGTCAAATATAGGAAAATTATGTGTCTCCGGTAAACTTATGGGTCAATTTTCATTTTGCTGGCGGTACATCCCTACCAACAGACTATCCGAGTACCCCCCCCCCCCCCCCCCGGAGTCAGATTGGATATCCAATGGTCTACTTGTTACAATGATTTCTCTTTCTTGGTTTAATGACTTACCATATTATCAAATGGTTGTAAAACTGATTGTATTTACACTCCCGGAAGATGAACAACGATGGAGAGGATGCGTCAGCGTGACTCTCCATATCTGAATATGCAGCTTTATTTGCACCAGCTGTGCAGCGACCTTCACGCGAAGACGTTCCACTGTTACGCTCGGTAACTATCTCTCCCCGAGAATTGATTTTGAACTGTGACCACTTGTAGTCACGTTTCAATGTATTCCGTGCTTCCTCGGAAAACGACACTAATTAAAATGATAATAATAATCTCAATAAATAAAATGATAATACCAATAATGAAAATAATTCTCACTAACTTATATGATATTAATAATAATGAAAATAATACTCACTAATTAAAACGATAATAACAATAATGAAAACAATCCTCACTAATTAAAATAAATGATAATAACAATAATAAAAATAATCCTCACGAATTAAAATGGTAATAACAATTCATTTATTAAAATGATAATAAAACAAATAATAAAAATAATCCTCACTATTTCAAATGGTAATAATAATAATGAAAATAATCCCCACTAATTAAAATGATAATAATAATGAACATAATTCTCGCTAGTTAAAATGAATTTAATAATAATGAAAATAATCCTCACTAATTAAAATGCTAATAACAATAATGAAAATAATCCTCACTATTTAAAATGATAATAAAAATAATAAAAATAATCCTCACTAATTAGAATGATAATAACAATAATTAAGATAATCCTTGCTATTTAAAATGATAATAAAAATAATCATCACTAATTAGATTGATAATAACAATAATGAAGATAATCCTTACTAATTAAAAAGATAATCGAAAAAATGAAATGGAGGAGGAGGAGAAGGAGGATTACATTATAGTCTTACCGCTTAGTTGCAAAGTGTCTGTTGCAAGAAATACAAGGGCCAATACAGTTAACGTGATGCGAGCCATAATCATAACGTGTCCTTGCCGATTCGATGTACGAGATTGCACTGGCAAATATAAAAAGATGTAATACTGAAACTTTACAACCGTACATCACTTTTTTCACGTGTAATTTCATACATTGTGTGTTATTTCACGTACATGTTTGTGCTACAGATAAATATTATCCTCACAATTTGTGCCAATTTCGAACTGATAAAATTCTATAAGAGTGTATGAATAAATTTCAACGCATAAATACCATTTAAAAGCTGCACGCATAGAACACACTTAATGTGTATACGAATGTTGCACAAATCAACATTTGCGCAAGTGTAATGATTTTTCTAATTTTTCGAGAAACAAAACATATGCATGTATTAACCTATTTCATGGATGACACCAAAATTACAATTTGAGCATAATATTAGGCATAGCACACATAACATTCAAATGATTGAGACATGTACAAAATTGGATTCAAATGAAAGATTGCAATGAAAGATTTATTTTCCAAAAAGAATTATGACAATCGGTCAATGCATTCTTGTGGTACGGTGTTTTGAGATACTCGGAAAATGGCCGAAAACCTGCCAAAAACAGTAACAATGCCCACAAATATAATTTATCAGGATTTAGAGAGCTCAATTTGTTAATAATGTAACATTCAAAACACCATTTACACATATTTCTTTAACAATTGAATATCTATATACCATGTTAAATTAAAAAATATGGTAAAATTATATTGCATTAAGCTAAAATAACCTAGTGAAATTGGTCATTTTGACCAGTTTTACTGACTGCAATCAAAAAAGTAGCTAAGTCCAGCTAATTAATATGCGTAAATGTTATAAATCCAGATGTGAATGGTGTATTGCAATCAAACTTGGTATTATGGCTAATTGTACGATACCCAATCTTTTAAACTATAATTTAGTTTCATAAGCTCATTAAATATGCAAATTAGCTAATTATCTATTCAAGTCATTGATATGCAAATGAGCAATGTCCGACAATTTTTTTCCCATCATAAGAGTGATCGGTAATAGATATATAACATGTATACCCAATTTGATTGACAAATATTGATGGATTTAGAAATTAAACAAGCTTTTCCATTTCTTAAATACCCATATTCAAATTCTCAGTCTTTTCCTCACAGTAGGCACTCAAAGGATGCAAAAACTGAGCATATCACTAAATTGATTGAAGTGTTTAGTACAATATCTCAGGTTAGGTTTTTTTAAATTGGCCCAATATATTCAAGTTCAGAGCCAATTTCAAAAATTGGTAAAAACAGTCATAACTAAAAAACCTGACGATAAGTATTTATACCTGGATCAAGGTTATATAGTCCAAGGTCATGACTACCATATATGGCAAGCTCACTGCCCTACAATGAGTGCCTCTCGTGAGGAAAATTAATTTTATATAGGGATGTTTTTCAAAGTGGAGCTGCATACATTATATGAAAAGATTGCTTTGCATAAGAGCTTACAGACCACTCCTACATGTTACTCATTTAGCATGATTAATTAATCCAAATATTGTATGGCTGTCTTCATAACTTGGATTAGTGCATCCATGCACGCCAATTGAGGCAACAATACAAAACCACATTCCACATCGTGAATAGCCATCCATTCAATAATGCAAAATGAGTAACAGGTAGAAGTGGATATAGGGCTTTATGCAACACAGCTTTTCATATGTTGTTGTTCACTGGTGTAATGCTCCCAGTGGCAGACTCTGTGTGTGTGCATTGTGCTATGCCTAATAATATAGATCTACATGTATGTTATAACGAATAAAAACATGTTAACAAGTTTGCTAACACCCGCAATGAACACCCGCAATGAATATCGACGAACCCGCGATGCCTGAACAACGAATCAAAACATATTTCTCCGCGTATTTCAGTGTCTTGCTTTTTGATTAATTCGACAATACTATAGTTTAATCAGTTTCAAAATTGGCGAGAATTGTGAGGTTTGTATATGTCCATGCGCAAAAAAAATCCATGTTGTTGCGCGTATTTGTCACTGAAAGTGTGCGTTTGAACATACGCAGTATCACCAAGTGGTGGGCAAGCAGGTATTCCATTTGTGCCCACAGATAAATATTAGCCTCACAATTTGCGCCAATTTCGAACTGATAAAATTCTATAGGAGTGTATGAATTAATGTCAACGCATAAATACGGTTTAAAAGCTGCACGCATAAAACATAGTTAATGTGTATACGAATGTTGCACAAATAATTATTTAAATTTAACAATGATATTATTTAGAATAATTAATAAATATAACCCACTAAAGAATAGATGAATCAAGAAATGAGAGAAAGAAAGAGTGAAAATAAATAATATATCAAGAAATAAAGAGAGATAGAAAAGGAATCATTGAAGAATTGAATGCCTGGATAAACTTAATTAAATATTTCCAAAGTGTTATTCTGTGTAAATAGAAAATATCATTCCCGGGCACATAGCGTAATGCACAATGTTTTCCCTTTGATCCTTTCAATACAATATGCATGGTGCGTATTCCGGCTGACGGTCGGCCGTGTTCACATAATTAGGGAGCTTTCGATTTGTACGACGGATGAATCTAGGACGGTTGAATGACACTTTGAGTCATATGCGCATGCGTCAACTTTGTCATCCGTCAGTCCTCTAAATACTACAAAACGTAAAGGGCCTAACAACCGTTGTGTTTTACCGTCGTAAAAGTGTCCGTCGTGCAAATCGAAAGCTCCCTAATAATGTTCTATTCGCCGGCCGCAACGTCTTCCACCGCATTAAATATATACATTTCGACAGCATAATATTCATAGACCTACACTGGATTTGCGAGTCTCTCTTTAATGCAACTGACTTAATAAAATCGTACATGGAAAATTTTGAAAAAAGTTAAAAAAAGAGAAAAACAATTCCGTTAACCCTAACCTCCTAAGTCACATTTTGAAGATTTTTTTTCAACGACAAAAACGCGGACAAAACGAGTGGCGCTGCCACCCCCACAACCTCTCGGTTGCCAGACGAACGCTCTACCAGTGCGCCACGGGGGCCAACCATACTCGGGCCAGTGTATTGGCCCGACTATGTAGCCTGGGGCCATTATTTCATCGAAAAAGTGCCACGCCAGCTGGCACAGACAGACTTTACCGTGCACATTTGCGGCATTGAGGATGGTTAGGGTTAATAAAGGTTATTAAAAGATAACTAGTTTGGCATTTATGTTTTCGATTATCCCGTAATTCTTTTAGATATAGCATAGTGACAACAAAAAAGAGGAAAATGTCATCGTAAATAGTCATGATTTTGGCATGATTTTATACATTAATATATTTTACATCAAAACATTGTAAGAAAGCGCATCTTAGATATGAACGCAAACAGAGATAGTTGTATCTATCTTTTCTTAACCCGCGACTCTTTCTGATACCATTTGAGGTAAAGAATGGTCACAAAGCTCTTGCCTTTTCGCTCTAATTTTATACAATCTTGCGACTTCAAATCTACCGCTAGGAAATCGGAGTGAGTAAATATTAAAAAAGTATTACTAACCTTTAGGCCTATATACCTCGTGATCACCACTGATCCTAATTCATACACTCTTATTAGTTTCGAACCAACTAAAATACGCGGAGTGCATTGAAAATGTCTAATTCAGTATTGAAGTGTTACGTGTAAAGCAACTGGATTACGCTTTCGAGTCCTGAACACCGATCGAAATGATCGCCACATAAAGTCAATGGGATGTGCTAGCAGTCTTAAAGGTGCGTGATCCAGTTACCAGGTAGATACATAATCACTTCGACAGTGAATTGGAACCCGCCTGTGTGCCGTATAGTGCGCTCATCACGTACTTTCTTTTGAATCGTTGTTCGGGCAGCACGGGTTCAAGCAAAACGAACTAAAAAAAATAAAACCTACCTTTTCACAGAAATCAAATTATGTCTCGATGTACTTCGATGAGATGGTGCTATGAGTGATTGTAGACCGATCGGCCTTCTCTTATATGCACGTTCAACATGGGATTTCCGTACAAGATTTATCTTTAGTATCAGGGGGTGTATTATTGTATCATGGAAGGTATAGATATACACATATATGTCCTTTTCTCCAGCCCCACAGGATGCTAGTTCCGACATCCCCTGACAAAGAAGCGTGGGCAAAATAAAAATAACAATCCCCATAGTTCTTTTCTTTTTTATGTTTATTATCATCAATACTTAATTTATTCATTGTGTTATTGTCACACCGGTAATCATTATGTATATTAGCTTGAAATAACATTACACACATTTGTATTCCTCAACAAATTGTTAACAGTTTATACGGAAATCTAATGATAGAACAATTCGATTACGTTGAGAATTAATTCAACACGTCCATGAACATTATTTTATAATCATGTACCAATAACTATAAATTGCGAATCATACAATATTGCTACATATTTCATAAATATATAATTCAATATCATACATGCAATTTTCGTTACTTGACACATTCTGGTGACAAAATTACGCCATCTAATACATTCCTAATTCGGATTCAAATATAAATATCATACTAAGTGGTTACCATATCTGATTTTACTTATACATAGTTTAGCAATGTGACCACATAATTGACATTACCAGCATTCTTGAAGTTATACAACGAAAAGAGCATTTTCAGCATTAAATTTAAAGATGCTGGATAAATATAATAAATTCAAATAATATAAAAATACAAATGATATTTCAAAGAGAAATAAAAGTTCAATAATCTACTGGTATTGATAAAAATCAAATTGTGTACAATTGAATATATGTCATGGCCATTCACGGGCTGTGAGCATATTGATGGAAGGAACAATACGGATGTCAGAATGTAGAATTTCTTTATTCAGCCCTACTAAGCAAAACTCAGTACGGATGCAATAATGTAGATTTTCCTTATTCAGCCCTACCAAGCAAAACTCAATCGGGATTTCATTAAATTGATTTTCCTTATTCAACCCTACCAAGCAAAAGCCAACATAATTATAGATTTTCCTTATTCAGCCATATGAAGTCTAACTCAATACGGATGTCATAATGTAGATTTTCCTTATACAGCCCTACGAATCAAAACTAAATAGGGATGTCATAATGTAGATTTTCCTTATTCAACCCTACCAAGCAAAACTAAATAGGAATGTCATAATGTAGATTTTCTTTATGCAGCCGTACCAAGAAGAACTCAATAGGGATGTCATAATGTAGATTATCCTTATTCCGATGTAAAATTCCCCTATCTCCCCCAAATGTCACTGTTTAAGAATATCTCAAACAAAATAGAGTGTGCTCTGCCATTGTTTTTGTATTGATTTTTTATTTGTATTATATACTTTTAACTTGACTTTAATGTAATGCCATGAAGACATGCGTTGAAAGCGAAAGTCTTTGGCTCAAATATACTATTCTAACGGTAGAGCATAAGGGACTAACTCGAATAGGTGATTGGTACATAGCACAACATACTTCTTACATGTACAACAATCAGCACCGAAACGAAAGTATTCATATGCCAACCTTAAGGACACAGGGGAGGTAAAGATAAGATGCTCACTTAAGTAGAACGTGTAGCAGCCATTGTGTGTATACTAATTTTTAAATTTGGCCAACTTGTAGGCTATGGGCTAATTCGATCACTTTAGTGGTGTGTGTGTTCTAATGAATTATTCTAAGGAGCAAAAATTGTATATTTCTGTCAATACCACTACCGTTTGTAGGCGTATACATGGTTCCATTTGTTACTGTAGTGAACCATGATCATAATGTTTTTTAAAACAAATATCCATATAATACTAATAGGCTATATGCAAATGTATGCCTTTTCAATGTTGGAAAACATTTAAATATTACACGACCTGGTGAGCTCGTTCCTACCAATCGTAAGAATCATTTCACAAAGACAAAATAACGGTTTGATTTAACTCTATGTCCACGTTCAACTACGCAAAAGATGCAAACACTGTTGTAGATTGGCGATACACGTACGCTGAAACATGATTTAATCCCTAAATCTTAACGCTTTCCATGCGGCAGGCGGCTGCAGACGACATTCCAAATTATTGTTATTGTATTTCATTACTAGATTTGAAATCACCATGAGAAATGCATTAAAATAAGTACAAACATGCCTAGTATTGATTCAGTAATTATTGAGGTAGACCTTGAAATTTGGGAAAGGTTTCTGAAAAATCTGTTTTGTATATGGTAAAACAAATAGCCGCGTGGAAAGTGTTAACGATGATGAATTTTCCAGCAGATATACGACTTAGAATATCGACGTTTTGAAAAACAACATTTTACGTAAAATAACTAAAGACAAATATATATTGAATGACACTGTCAGCTAATTGTCACCAGGGGCGGAAATCCCGGGGGGGGGGGGATTTATCCCCCCCCCCCCCCCCCCCCCACTTTTTGACCTGGGGGATGGTCAATGTAATCATCCCCCCCTGATTTTTCACATCTACCAACAAAAAAAAGGAAAAAAGGGGGGAAAAGGAAAAAAAGAAAGAAAAAAGGGGAAAAAGGAGGAAAAAAAAGGAAAAAGAGAGGGAGGGAGGGACATAAGAACGTTTGGAGTTTATTGTACGTTGGTTAGGATACATACGCGTATGTACGTTAAGAATCCATCTTTTGGAGGTAACTAATTAACTTCTTTCTGGTATAGGCCTATCTGCCTATTTAAAAAGCCAATATTGATCAGAAATAAAGTGATTGCTTTTCAATAAAATATTGGTCAAAAGTATACCAGATCGCACGAAATGAGTTTGAAAATTGAAAAAAATTCTACTTCTCAGAGGGCATATCCCCCACCCTCAGACGCCCCCTGTTGGAGCTTTTAAACCATCTATACTAAAATCAAGAATATATTAGTATAAAAATGCTCAACTTCTTTCGTGCATTGATACAAAACAAGATATTTATTGAAAATGAAGTGATGGCCTTTTTATACAATATTGGTCAAAGTATACACCAGATTACACCAAATGAGTTTGAAAATTGATTTTTTTTCTACTTCTAAGGGGGGCACATCCACCCTCAGACTCCCCCCTGTCCGAGCATAGCTCGGAGTGCGGTGCTGCGCACCGCCTGGATGGTACAAGCTAAATTTAATTTTTTAGGGGCCAAACTTATCATCCCCCCACACCTAACAAGAAATTTCCGCCCCTGATTGTCACACCTGGCACGTGGTGAAGAGAAAAACAACTTTTATTGGGCAATCATTTAAAACCCATTTACTAGCTGCAATGTGTTCATATTTTATATAATCTATTTTCTATCAAAGACTTAATGACTGTTGCAGGCAAACGAAAAACAATCTAAACGATGGTGCGCTTTTAGACAAACTAACGACCCAGAATATTGACGGTGGAAAAACAATCTTATTTATTCTTTATTCATTTCTTGTTGATGTTTTTTAGTTCTAGCAGTTGAATTGATTTGGTTTAAACGCAGGTAAGCCATCTCAAATAACTATGATCAGAATCGTATTTTTTAAATCTTAAATGAAAGAAAAATGACACACATTTCATCGTTAAGTTAGCTAACTCGCAATGAAAAATCGAGTACGTGGGTTATAGAATTCATTTCGCGGGATAAACATTGATGAATACACGCATTAGAAAAGTATCCTCGTCTTTGAACATGAAATGTCACAACTACGATATACATTTTTTCTCGGAAACTATAGCATTGTGACTATAGTTTTCTTTCCTGAAGTGATATGAATTTTGCCGCCATATTATGGATACTTTATTTAGAGGCGTATATGGGGGACTTCCGTGTACCCCCAAGACTCCACCTTCCGTTCATGGTCCTAAAACAAATTCATGGTGTTACCAAGATTAATTTTGGTATACTAAGGGTTATTCAAAATGGCGTCCAAAATGGCCGCCAAAATGATCACATTTCATAAAAGGGGGTAGCCAAAATATATGATAAAAAGTGTGCAGTAAATTATAGGATGTATGTATTAGAGTACTCAAAACTCAAATCCAGCATTTTTTGCTTTGTTAACATACTTCAAATCCAACATGGCCGCCTTAAACGTATAAAAAACCTATAACATCGTATGTCATTGCATCATATTCACCAAATAATATGATCTAAACTGCTAAACTAAAGCTGTGAAAGTTTTGATTATCTATCGTTTTCCAAAATGGCCGCAAATAGATAATGTTTATGTTAAATAATGCCCTAAATCAATTGTTTTACATTACCCCAAATGCCGAGAAACTACTACCAAAAATATGTAAGAAGAGGCAAAAGGCATTGTGTTATAGTAGAACAGTAGAAACTGCCAGAAAGAAGCTAAGACAGACGTATGAAAAACATGTCACAGACGACAGTAAAGAGTCTGCACAAGAGTTTGAAGCAGGTAAACGAGAACTCGACCAAGCCTATGATGAGGTCAATTCTGAATACCTGGACAAGAAATTGAAAGAAGGGGAAAGGCAACCCTAAACATGCAACACGTATTAATTTGGGAGCTCATTAACGAAGTAAGTGGAAGGAAAACCTCTAGGAATGGTATCCTCGAAGGAAAGACAAAGGAAGAACGTGTCTATAATTGGTACTGCCACTTCCAACAACTCCTAGGAAATCCTCCGGTGGTGACTGATAAAGATGAAGACATCCCAAAGATTTTCGAAGAACTACCAATTAAGTGTACTGCCTTCAATAACACTGAGTACCAGAAAGCCAAGAAATCTATCAAGGAGGGGAAAAGTTTTGGAGAGGACAACATTCCACCTGAACTCCTGACAAGATGCAATCTTGATGATTTAATACTGGACATCTGTAATAAGGCCCTCCTAGAAAAGCAAAAACCTGACCAGTGGGCAATATTGAACCTGATACCAGTCCCAAAATCTGGTGACCTAAGTCAAGCAGGAAACTACAGAGGCATATGTCTGAACTCTATTGTGGCCAAGAGATATAACAGAATGATTCTCAACAGAATAAGACCTCACCTAGATGGGAAGAGGCACTACCTCACACATTCTGGGGCTCAGGAGAATCATCGAAGGTATACATTCCAATAATCTCCCTGCAGTCATAACATTCATTGACTTCAAAAAGGCATTCGACACCATATATCGTGGGGAAATGATCAAGATACTCAAAGCATACGGTATCCCACAGATTATAACAGATGCAATTGATGAAACTTACAGAAACACAAGAGCCAAAGTCATATCACCTGATGGAGACACGGAACTGTTCGACATCCTAGCAGGAGTACTCCAAGGAGATACCCTTGCCCCCTACCTATTCATAATCATCCTTAATTATTGCTTAAGAATAGCTATCAGTGGGAGAGAAGAGGAACTAGGATTCACCATCAAGCCTATACAAAGTCGAAGACTAGGGCAAAAGAACGTCATGGATCTTGACTTTGCAGATGACACAGCGTTACTTTCTGACACTAAGGAGCAGGCACAGAAGTTGCTGAAATATGTTGAGGAAGCAGCACTCAAAACTGGGCTCCACATGAATGCCAAGAAAACCAAATGCATGGTATTTCATCAAGCACAAGCGGTACAGCTAAAAACCTCTGATGCAAGTAACCTAGACAACGTAGAGGACTTCAAGTACCTGGGAACTTGGGTAGGTAGTAGCCAGCATGACATAAAAGTACGTAAAGCACTTGCTTGGAAGGCCTGCAATGCTCTGAACAAAGTGTGGAAATCCAGCCTCTGTCGAAAAATCAAAATCAGACTTTTCCAAGCTACTGTTCAAAGTGTTCTACTGTATGGAGCTGAGACATGGACCATCACCAACAGACTGAAGCAATCTCTAGATGGATGCTACACTAGAATGCTGAGAACTGCACTCAACATTAGTTGGAAACACAAGGTACCGAACAAAGACCTGTATGGAAACTTACAAAAGGTATCAGAAAACATCACAGATCGAAGGATGAGATTTGCCAGGCATTGCATGAGAAGAGAAAATGAAATTGTATCTGATCTGCCGCTATGGAGACCCAAACACGGACACACATCTGTCGGCCGCCCAGCCTTTACATACTTGGACACCTTGGCGAAAGACACAGGACTGAAGAATGATAATGAGATGAAAGCATGTATGAGGCAATTATTTAATGACCCCAGTGATATTCTTATGATCCCAAGTGATATTATAATGACCCAATACATCATTTAATGTCCCAAGTCGTCATTTAATAACCTCGGGGGATGACCATTTATTGGCTCGATCCAATTGATAAAATCACTATTAAACTGTTTAGAAAGTTAGATAGGCCTACTGGTATTTAACTATGCGTATAGTAGGGGAAAGCTTCCGCCCCATTTTCATTTGAAGAGGTCTAGAGACGCCAATTTTAAAGATTGAATGGACCTATTGATATCATGTGAAAGATTGATATCTTTGCTACATACGACCATGATCTCAGTACTCTACCTTACTGTAAAGTAGTAATTTACTCTAGGCCTTACTGTAACTAAAAAACTAAAAAACTAAAAATCAAAACATACACACGCCGCAAGTGGGATTCAAACCCACTTTCTTAAAAAAGCAATCGTCAGAAGTCTAACGACTTATCCATTAGACCACGTTGCCTAAGCTCGAAAATCAATCGACTTTTTTTTGTATTTCATAGTAATACCGGGAAATGAAAAGTGTAAACTGCGACAGTTTACACTTTTCATTGTCCGGTACTACTATGAAATACAAAACAAGTCGATTGATTTAAGGGACGGTGGTGGGTTCGAATCCTACTGGTGGCTTACTTATGTTTTATTTTTTGTTTCAGATTATTTGTAACACATTTATCTATTATATTAATAAAAACATTAAGAAAGAAATATAATCTCAGCAACGTGGATGCAGCTTCATGTCACGCGATTTAAAACATACTAACAAAATAGGTATACGGGCGTCTACAGTCAATTGCCATAGGGGATTGTTTACAGTGAACGTTCCCTAAATAAATCATTGTTTTTCATAAGACAAAACTGTAGCTCTAACGCCTACGGTTGGATCTAAAATCGTGTGTTCTATTTTTGAGTTATGAGAGAAAAAACAAGATTCAGATGATTTTTTTCTTCTCACTTTGTCCAGACAATCCTGGAAAAAGGCTTGGAACGCTCACTCGTTAACAACGGTAAACTATCACCACACCCCTGTGGTTGGGGAAGGGAAAATTGTTGTATAAAATGTCCTATTCACAGTTTAACAAAATAAACATCAGCAAACAAACTCTGCACATACTGATCAAAACGTGTAAACATTGTAGAAGCTTACCTCGGTTTGGTGCTCTCAAATGTTAATGTATATCATTTTTAAATTATTCATAGCGTGAAAACAACACAACTATTAAATGAATGTTTTATGGTATATCTGTCTATATTTATACTCTTTTAATAGTTGTGTTGTTTTCCCGTTATGAATATTTTTAAAATGGTATACCCTTGATTGATTTTATCATTCCGATATCGTCGATACTATTGTACTACTAATATTCAGCGTCATTATACTATGGACATAATGTTTTATTGGTATATCTGCCTATATTTATACTCTTTTAATAGTTGTGTTGTTTTCCCGTTACGAATATTTTAAAAATGGTATACCCTTGATTGATTTTATCATTCCGATATCGTCGATACTATTGTACTACTAATATTCAGCGTCATTATACTATGGACATAATTTTAATAATGCGTGCGTGCGTACGTGCGTAAACCCGGAAGTGCGTACCGGTCGCTTTCAAAAATGACCGCGCGTCCTTATTGGTCAATCGCGAAATATTTACGCGCATACATGCATAGTTGTTCGCTCATTTCATGCATCTGGACTCAGCCCCGGGAACAACAACACAAAAGGCAAAACACGCTCACGTAAATTGAATTATGTCCATAGTATTATGACAGTGACTATTATAGCTGGGGAGCATACATGGTTTTTCGATCTCGATCTGCTAACTACAATCCTGTTGAAAACAATGCTCTATGCTTAGTTATAACATAAACTGTAAATATATTTACATTATTCTCGTTATTATCTTCAGTAGATAGCATATTGTGTAACTGCAATCCTATGATTAGCTATATCATAAACTGTAAATGTATTTACATTATTCCTGTTATCTTCGGTAGATAGCATATTGTGTAACTATAATCCTGTTGAAAACAATACTCTGTGCTTAGTTTCATCATAAATTATAATTAAATAAATATCTTAAGTAGATACGATATTGTGTAACTACAATCTTATCGAAAACAGTGCTCTATGATTAGATATATCATAAACTGTAAATGTATTTACATTATTCCTGTTATCTTCGGTAGATAGCATATTGTGTAACTATAATCCATTTGAAAACAATGATCTACGAGGGTCATTCAATAAGTTCTACCTCCTCACTCATAACATCGCTGATAAGAATGTCAGCCTCATGACATTTGTCATAATCATAGCTCTGAATCATAGCTACACATTTATAGTAAATGATAATTGATACCTGTTTCACTTTTGTTATGATGCGATCAAAGCCATAGAGAGATTTTGGACAACGGACACGGAAAATTACCCTAATAATACATGGTTTTTTTTCGTTTTCCCCTTCCTATTGTATGATTAGATATAACAGCCCGATTTAAATAATGAAAATAGAAAACAATGGATGATTTCTGAATATAATACTGTATCATGTATAAATCAGATTGTAGGCAATATCAACCTTTGTAGGCTTGCAAAAAGTATACTATCAACTCGAATGTATTGACACGCCTTTACTGTGACACTGCTATTCAGTCAAATTTTTGTTGTTACAAGTCAAGCCACAGAATGTTAAATCTTAACTTGATAGTCACTTTATGAGTTTTCCTTGTATGCAACCTTTAGAATAGTCAATCAGGTGGTCAGTGATAGAAGATTATTCATCGAGAGACTTGAAATCCCTCCATTTAGTCCAGTATAATGAAGATCTCTTAGTTCTTATGAAAAGCAAATATGACTTTTGCAGCGGTCCTCTAAGGTAGGGTTAAAATGAATAGCTGTCCTGGTCTAGTTCTGGCTAATGAGAGAGCATTTTCCTACCAATAAATCATTCACTGTTATTGAATATATTCTGTTCAAGAGATATTTGTAATTTAGAACGGTTTTAATTGACCGGAAGGTACGTTTTGTTTCTTAGAATTGGCCAAATGAATAGCACTTATGAGACATTTTGTTTTTGTATCCGTTTTCGTCGCACTAAATGGACGTTTGGTTTTCACTGCATCTTAAGAAAAGTACAACCAGTACTCAGACCAATCTACTATGAATTTGTAGCTGAGATTCAAAGCTACATTGTGGAATATGTTATACGATTGGCTTATATAATAGCAAAGTTATGAGGTGGGAGGTAGAACTTATTGAATGACCCTCGTATGATTAGTCTTCAGTAGATAGCATATTGTGTAACTATAATCCTGTTGAAAACAATGCTCTGTGCTTAATTTCATCATAAACTGTAAATGTTTACATTAGTCATGTTATCTTCGGTAGATAGCATATTGTGTAACTATAATCCAGTTGAAAACAAAATTATTGATGATTTTATATATAATAAACTGTAAATGTATTTACATTGTTCCTGTTATCTTCCGTAGATAGCATATTGTGTAACTATAATCTTGTTGAAGACAATGCGCTATGATAAGTTACATTATAAACTGTAAATGTATTTACACTTTTCCTGTTGTCTTCAGTAGATAGCATATTGTGTAACTATAATCCTGTTGAAAACAATGCTCTGTGCTTAATTTCATCATGAATTATAATAAAATAAATACCTTCAGTAGATACTATATTGTGTAACTACAATCCTATTGAAAACAATACTCTATGATTAGTTACATCATAAACTGTAAATGTATTTACATTAGTCATGTTATCTTCGGTAGATAGCATATTGTGTAACTATAATCCAGTTGAAAACAAAATTATTGATGATTTTATATATAATAAACTGTAAATGTATTTACATTGTTCCTGTTATCTTCCGTAGATAGCATATTGTGTAACTATAATCTTGTTGAAGACAATGCGCTATGATTAGTTACATTATAAACTGTAAATGTATTTACACTTTTCCTGTTGTCTTCAGTAGATAGCATATTGTGTAACTATAATCCTGTTGAAAACAATGCTCTGTGCTTAATTTCATCATGAATTATAATAAAATAAATACCTTCAGTAGATACTATATTGTGTAACTACAATCCTATTGAAAATAATACTCTATGATTAGTTACATCATAAACTGTAAATGTATTTACATTAGTCATGTTATCTTCGGTAGATAGCATATTGTGTAACTATAATCCAGTTGAAAACAAAATGATTGATGATTTTATATATAATAAACTGTAAATGTATTTACATTGTTCCTGTTATCTTCCGTAGATAGCATATTGTGTAACTATAATCTTGTTGAAGACAATGCGCTATGATTAGTTACATTTTAAACTGTAAATGTATTTACACTTTTCCTGTTGTCTTCAGTAGATAGCATATTGTGTAACTATAATCCTGTTGAAAACAATGCTCTGTGCTTAAATTCATCATAAATTATAATAAAATAAATACCTTCAGTAGATACTATATTGTGTAACTACAATCCTATTGAAAACAATGCTCTATAATTAGTTACATCATACTCCAGATATTATTTTTCTTCTCTTATTTTTTTTGATGTTATTCTCTGTTTGGGTGTTTATCCTATTCCTGTCCCACGCCACTTTCATTGGCTTTTTTACTTGCCCAATTGTGTTTATCTGTATTTTTTATTATTTTCTGAGTTGCAGTGAACCAATTGATTGGCCCATCAGAGCTCTCTGTTGAGAGTTACCCGTTTGATTTGTAATCACTCAGTTCATTAACCCTGTTAATGTCTGTTGGGCTATTGTTCACATTTGCACTTTATATACCAAAAAAACAACAACTGTAAATGTATTTACATTATTCTTGTTATCTTCGGTAGATAGCATATTGTGTAACTATAATCCAGTTGAAAACAATGATCTTTGACTAGTCTTCAGTAGATAGCATATTATGTAACTATAATCCTGTTGAAAACAATGCTCTATGCTTAATTATAACATAAACTGTAAATATATTTACATTATTCTTGTTATTATCTTCAGTAGATAGCATATTGTGTAACTATAATCCTGTTGAAAACAATGCTCTGTTTAATTTCATCATCAATTATAAATTAATATCTTCAGTAGATACTATATTGTGTAACTACAATCCTATTGAAAACAATGCTCTATGATTAGTTACATCATAAACTGTAAAGGTATTTACATTGTTCCTGTTATCTTCAGTAGATAGCGTTATTGTGTAACTGCAATCCTATTGAAAACAATGCTCTATGATTAGTTATATCATAAACTGTAAATGTATTTACATTATTCCTGTTAATATCTTCAGTAGATAGCATATTGTATAACTATAATCCTGTTGAAAACAATGCTCTGTTCATCATAAATTATAATAAAATAAATATCTTCAGTAGATACCATATTGTGTAACTACAATCCTGTTGAAAACAATGCTATATGTAGGCTTTTAAAGTGTAAATCTAAACTCGTTGTGGGTATAATATCAGAGTACAAGGACCCACATTCCGCGGGCATGGATCTTCTGATAATGGGCGGACTATTTGAGCAAAATGTCTATGCATCTTGTGCCTGCATTATATTTCACAGCTGTATAGCTATCAGTGTAGGGATATTTCAGCAAAACCACTTAGCCTCCTGATGTGATTGGATGTCAATGATGTGTGCCAACAGTGTACACGTTCTCTCTGAACCAACTGAATCAGCACTTACACAGCAAAAGTTGGCATGTACTGGGCTGGTGCGTGCCGGTGCATTTGCCAGCCCAGCACAAGCCCAGTACTGGACCAGCACATGCAGCGACATGTACTGGGCATGTGTGTGTACCCACCAGTATTGGGCAAGCCGATGTGAGGACATGGTATGGGACGTTTGTGACACGCCTATAGAGTCTTTTTACTCCTATAGAGTCCACACAGCATTCCAGATTAGATTTATTCCGTTAGCGCCCTCAACGGAATAAATCACAATAACACTAGTTTAAGATTGTAGGATATCCAATTTATAGTTTAAGATTGTAGGATATCCAATTTATAGTTTAAGCTTGTGACATTCTTGTTTTTACCTTGTTTTTACCTCCCCGACCACCAACCCCCTGAGTGTTTTGGCATACAATTATGTATCAATATGATTTCCAAGGTGTCTAATCTAAAAATACGTATATATTTGTACGTAATCTGAAACTAGTGTTATTGTGATTTATTCCGTTGAGGGCGCTAATGGAGTGCTGTCTGTGTGGACTCTATAGGAGTAAAAAGACTCTATAGCCGTGTCACAGACGTTACATGTGTACATGGACTGGACTTGAAGTGGCGTACATTTCCTAGCCCAGAATTGTTTGAATCATTTTGTCTCGCCGAGTGAGAACATTTCATTATTAAACTTTTTGGTCCTATTTTGAGTTTCGTAAATTTGAGTTTCTTGGTAGTCTGATATAATATGAGGGGGAAATGGTCAAATTAAAGGGATATACTACCTGAATTTGGTTTTTTTAATGAAATTCACCTGTAAAGCATTTCTTGTGATTCTTTTAATATTCACATTTCTTTCTCATTACTTGTCCCAAATATGATGCTCTGTAATGTTGAAAACTGATACAAAGCAATTTCGGCTCACAATATAGGGGCATTACCCGAATTTATGGTCCGCGACCCTGAAATTTGGTCAACAATTTAGGAATATGCCTTTAATAATTACTCTTTTCTTTGATGGAATGATATACCACAAAATCAAAAACATTTTTTGAAACGAAATTTTGTGCTGATTCCAGATCTGATAAGTTTGTAAACCATAATTATATGAGGGGAAAATGGTCAAATTAAAGGGATACTACCCGAATTATGCTTTTTAAAGGAAATTCACCTATAAAGCATTTTCTTGTGATTTTTTTTTATATATTTCACATTTCTTTCTCATTACTTGTCCCAAATATGATGCTCTATAATGTTGAGAACTGATATAAAGCAATTTTGGCTCACATTAAAGGGGCATTACCCGATTTCATGGTCCGCAATCCTAAAATGTTGGTCAAAAACCATAAGTGGGGGCGCATTACTATAATACCCCAGTCAGTCATGGCAGGTCAAGGTGTTTCTACAAGGTCAAGGTGTATCGAAACTCTTTGAGAGTAATGTTTAAATATTACCAAAGAATGAACATTGAGCAGATAACATAGTCTACATAATCAGGTTTTTTTGAATGATCGGAAATGTTCGGAAAATATCAGAGTTTTTTATTTTCAATTTAAGATCTATATATTTTTTATACCTACCCCTATCATTTTTTACTTTACATATTTGAATTCCTCATAAAATTACCCATCAGATGATATATAATTGTCAAAGTTACTACGTCGGTATGGTAATTATACCGGCTAGTGAATATCTCCAATTTTCATTTTATATATTTTTAGAATTTTCAGAAATATTTGTTTAAGGATTAACCCTTCCCTGATATAAACTGCATTTCTGAATTCCTCTAGTTACAAGCTTTCCAAAAATGTATACTTTTTGCTATCATAGGTTGAACACGTTTTCTGTTATAGTCATTTTTATAAATCCGGTAAATTGAGGCTGATTATTCATGTTGACTGTGAAGCGAATAGGAAGAAAGCTGATGATCATGGTCTTATCCATAATTAATTAGTTGTTACAAATAGTTGACAAGTTTGTTGAACCACATACTTAAAGACTACTAAATATCCTTTAAAATGGGACCAAAATGGTGTTTGTAACATTAGGGGATGACTAGTTATTGTAAAAAGAACAAAGCATGGGATTATCCCCATTGAGTTTGTACAGGAGGCACCCCTTCCAGTGGCACCCCTTCCAGCACCACCCCTGGTCCCCGAACATCAAACAGCAGTATCTCCCCTTCTGTATTAGCTATACCAATGCCATTTTGCAGGCAGATAGCTTGTTATTAGGGCTTTAAAATGATACCAAATTTGTTGAGATAGCTTTTGTGGTTTTAAAAATATTTGAGGAAAATTACAGCATGAAACTAAAAAATGTAACGGCACCACCCTATTGGGAGGCGAGTTCATAACGCGTGACCCTATGCTTTCCATCAATGTACACTTTCCTATGTCTCATCTAAATCTTCAATGTTTTTTTTTAACTAGAGCCATTTGTCTAGGGGTATAATCAAATCACAAAAAGTGGGTTAATCCCAAATCACGAAAAGTGGGTTAATCCTTAGTGTAAGACAGCACGGAATTAACCTAGCCATGCTAGCGCAAAATCCTCTATTGGCGGATTAAAGGATGATCCAGCTTTATTTCGTAATAGGGTCTTAACACTACATGTAGTCTTACATATGAACCAAGGATATGTACCGAAAAGGGGTCCCACCTTCAGACGCATGACCTTAATAATGTATTTTTATGTTTGCACAGAAAAGCTATTATCCTGTAATCTCGTGACATCTAATGTTGATGATTAGGAACCACTTTACATAGTGCAAACCGTCATCTTTTCTTTAAATTTGTAAGAAAAAGATTTTATAGTGAAAAGAAGTAATAATATTCTCATCGTAATCACATCTAAAAAATATAAACAAAGCACTGCACAGTCTATAATAAGACTCACATTTTTATCAATAATAATTATTAAATAATAGGTTTCCCGTCGTTTTATTTTTGACTTGGCCAAACATGGAAATATAATACAGCCATATACTGTCCTTTATTAGCGAGTTACGGTAAGACCAGCCGGCGAGTTACGGTAAGACCAAGCCGACGAGTTACAGTAAGACCAAGCCGGCGAGTTACGGTAATACCAAGCCGGCGAGTTACGGTAAGACCAAGTCGGCGAGTTACGGTAAGACCAAGCCGGCGAGTTACGGCAAGACCAAGCCGGCGAGTTACGGCAAGACCAAGCCGGCGAGTTACGTTAAGACCAAGCCGGCGAGTTACGGTAAGACCAGCTGGCGAGTTACAGTAAGACCAAGCCGGCGAGTTACGGTAAGACTAAGCCGGCGAGTTACGGTAAGACCAAGCCGGCGAGTTACGGTAAGACCAAGCCGGCGAGTTACGGTAAGACCAAGCCGGCGAGTTACGGCAAGACTAAGCCGGCGAGTCACGGTAAGACAAAGCCGGCGAAACAATATCATGAAGACTATTGTGTATAGGGTGTCCCAGAATGATCTATACCGGGTTTCAAAAATATATTAAAAATATAAAACAAATAGTGTTTCAAATGTAAATACTTGTAATATGATGGTGACAATATTTCGTATACTTATTCCGTTAATTTCATTGAGATATCTCTTTTTGTTCCGCTATGGCAAGACAAAATCGAAAATCGATGAAAAACGTATTTTCAAATTTTGCCTCGCATAATAATTCATCTTTACAGCTATTTTTCTAGCACTACCAGCATTTCAAACAATGAACCCCACACCTCATAAGTTATAATTCAAAACTCCAACCACAGAAACGAAGGTTAAAACCACTCAAGCTAAACAACCCTATTCAATCAAAGCTTTGTTGTCTATGCACACAACAATCGATTGTTATCAAAAAGCTAATAGAGATAAGAGGAGGGTGCAATAATAATGCGAATAACATTTCAGAAATAATTTAATGTTTAAAATGGTTAGCAATTTTATAGATTTTCGTAATGGATAATTTCGACAAAAACTATAAATGCGCTATGAAGCCATGATTGTGTGCATATATATGTCTATGGGAACCGAGACATATTGGAGACCAGAATTGGGGCATTTTGCAAAAATGCAATGCATTGTGGTGGTGTCTTTAAAATCTTCTTTGATGCAGAGATCTCGATGAAGACACATCGTGTGTCCTCGGCATGTATTCATACGAAAGTGAGCCGCAAAGTGATGAGGACACATACATTATAAGTTTCCGATTAAAAAATCTTTCCAATAAACTACAATCATAGAAAAAATGTGTTCAAACATTGACCCTAAATTGCCATGCTGTTTGTACCATATATGAAGAGCTGTGTTGCAACAGGGCCTACATCCATTTCTGCCTGTTACTCATTTTGCATTATTGAATGGATGGCTATTCATTGAATGTGGAATACTGCTTGTATTGTTGGTGCCTCAATTGGCGTGCATGGATGCACTAATCCAAGTCATATAGAAACAGAATGAACACAGCCATACAATAATTTGATTGATTCCATGGACTTGTCAATGCAAATTCAATAATGCAAAATGAGTAACATGTTGGAGTGATCTGGTGGCCCTTTTGCAACAAAGCTCTTCATATACACGAACGATAGTTGAGTCACGTGAAAATCGAAACTTGTTCCTGGTAGCCTTACAGAGTCGTGCCATTAATCACTCATCAACATCAGCGCGCGTGCATTGATTTGTCTAATTTCTCTCGAAACAACACATACACATTTATTGACCTATACATAATCAACATAATGTAAATGAAAATCCTGTCTGATGCGGGCGGATCTCTGAGCAGCCAATCTACCTCGCCCAAATCAGGCAGGTATGACGGGTTGATCTGCTGCCTGTCTGAATCGGCCCGATATGACGTGTTGATCAGCCCCATGTCCAAATCAGCCCGATACGACGGGTTGATCAACGCACTGTAAATTATAACCTTACTGATGTAGTATAATTGTGCCAGGTTCGAGCCTTTGAGTTGATGAAGGTTACCTTTTTCACTATTATTGTTTGTATGTAATGTTACCCATTTACTATGTTTGTTGCCCGAAAGTTATCGAGATATATGTACAGGTAGTTCATAGACACATCTTTTTAACCAGTAAATATTTTTGACACCGTTGTCTTAATAGTTTAATAACTTATTTTACCTCAGTAGAACATTAGTTTAAAGCTTATATTACAATTTTATTTCGAAAAGGAAACAAGATTTACGTATAGTAATTTGCCCTGGGTTGAATACCTAGTCATACACTGCAACACTATTGTAAATTATTAACATCTTGAAATGAAATCTATGATAATGTTAAGGGAAGACGTCAAAACTCGACCGCCCGGTTACGGGCGGTTCCGCCCGGTTCTTTCAGGTCAAATGTTTTACTGGTATATGAATATTCGCGCATGCAACACTGAACGACCGCAGGTTGACTTAATGCTGTAACCGGACCAATTTACACTATCAATCTGTTACTTTTCGGTCATAATAGCTCTCTCTATAATCGTTCTATAAAACAAAACCATTCATAGACTTTCGGTATTGATTTAAAAAAGTTAATTGAGCTATAAACAGATTGAAAAAGCCAACCCCAGCGAAAATCAATAGCTGTATTGTACTGGTTGTCAACTGAGTCATTACTTCAAGATTTTATTGCTCACGCGTGTGACGAGGCACTATCAACCGGTCGTGTTCACCAGAGTGTAACTATTTGACCTCATTATGTGTGTATATTATAACAGACGACACGTTTTGTGAGAACCGGGCGGAACCGGCCGTAACCGGCGGTTGCCTGGCGGTCGAGTTTTGACGTGATCCCTAACCATTTCCACGCGGCTATTAGTTTTGCCATTATACAAAACAGATTTTTCAGAAACCTTTCACAACTTTCAAAGTTTATATCAAGTATTACTGAACCAATAATAGTCATGTTTGTACTTAGTTTAATGCAATTCTCATGGTGATTCCAAATGTGGTGATGAAGTTCACTACTTTTAACATTTTTGAAACATTTGGTGAAATTTTGAAACTGTCGTCTGCAGACTACTGCCGCATGGAAAGTGTCAAGGGCCATTATTACATGCTTAGAATCACCTGGTCAATATTTAATTATTTCCAGTTTATTTTTTATAACTATATGCATACAGGTAATGTGTATTCACACTTTCATGTGATTCGCCATCAGATCAAAATGGTTGGAAAAACACCTTCTCGTATGCGAGATCATTCTCGGAATTGACCACGTCCATACTTGCTTGACCTTCCACGGCTCTGCGAAATGGAATAATTGATGACGCATAGATCCGAAGATCCGTATCACTAGCTGTCTCTGGAGCCCTGTTCAATAATAGAAACAGACAACAAAGACAATATAAACTGGCGAGCGAATAATCAATGCTTAGAGGGGCGAGCAAATAATCAATGCTAAGAGGGGGAGCCTTAAACTGGGGAGAAACTATAGGCGATTCACAGTCACAATATTAAAATATCAAAAACTGGCGAATGAATAATCAATGCTTAGAGAGGAGGGTATTAATAGCCTTGGACATGTACGATTTGACCTAGACAAAATTGCAACATAAATGGTTTTTGTTGTAATTGTTTCAAAATGCCCTTCTGAACATTATATTAAAAATCGATAAAATTTGAAGTTGGGGAAAATGCTAATTTGCATAACAGTATAGGTACATTTAGCCATATTAGTCGGGTATATACAGGGGTTACCGTGTACCCCTACCACCCAAGACTCCCCCAAACCAACTTTCTTGACTCTTTTCATGGTCCTAAAACATATTCAGGATGTTACCGAATTTCTTTTTCGTGGTATTCAAGATGGCGTCCAAAATGGCCGCCAAAACTGGTCAAATTTCATAAAATTACACATAGCAATCAAAATGCGTGGTGAAAGTATAGTTTTAATAGTACTAGGCGATTTACAGACAAAAAATGAAAACAATTAAATACTGGCGCGCGAATAGACAATGGTGTTTTTGTGAGAAGGGTGGGGGTAGGAGCGAATAACCAATGCTTAGTGGGGGGAGGACGAGCTTATAACAAATGGTAATTTATATAGATGGGGTGGGGGAAATAACCAATGTCTATATTGGGGGAGGGGGGTTTAAACTGGGGGAGGAACTAGGTGATTTAGACTAAATGCTTAAGCTACAAATTGTAGGTAATTTAGAGTTCAATGGTGATACATACTTTGTATGTGAGAACTTTATTTTGAAATGGATTTCAGAGGATGACGTGGTCACACTTATGCAGCTTAGGGGAAGGGGCACACCAACTTTAGGGGATGGTAGTATGGTTGCAAGTAATAATTTGTTTGCAAAACAAACGACGAACCGAATCATACAGAAAATTAGCATAATGTCAAAGAATGATTAGGCTTTACGAATCTAAAACAATATTCCACAAGATTTATGAACTCGAATAAGGGTTGATGACATCTGATGAGTCAGACGGGGGGGGGGGGGGGGGGGGGGGGGGAGGGGCTACTTAGTGGATGTGAGGTTACGGGGATGCGCCGCCAAATAGGGTCCCATTTTCACCCGTCTGATAAATGAATGGACCCCTTTTCATAGCCATTTTTCGTAAATTTACGGGTCTAAAATCCTTAATGTTGCTGTTTTTCACTGAAATTTGAGCAACATTTGTCAAATATAGGAAAATTATGTGTCTCCGGTAAACTTATGGGTCAACTCTTTTATTTTGCTGGCGGAACATCCCTACCAAGAGAATTCGCATAATGTCAAAGAATGATTAGGCTTTACGAATCTAAAACAATATTCCACAAGATTTATGAACTCGAATAAGGGTTGATGACATCTGATGAGTCAGGGGGGGGGGGGGGGGGGCTACTTAGGGGGGGGGGGCTACCCACCGGAGTCAGATTGGATATCCAATGGTCTACTTGTTACAATGATTTCTCTTTCTTGGTTTAATGACTTACCATATTATCAAATGGTTGTAAAACTGATTGTATTCACACTCCCGGAAGATGAACAACGATGGAGAGGACGCGTCAGCGTTACTGATCATATCTGAATATGCAGCTTTATTTGCACCAGATGTGCAGCGACCATCACGCGAAGACGTTCCACTGTTACGCTCGGTAACTATCTCTCCCTGAGAATTGATTTTGAACTGTGCCCACTTGAACTCTCTTTTTAATGTATCCCGTGCTTCCTCGGAAAACGACACTAAATAAAATGATAATACCAATAATGAAAATAATCCTCACTAAATAAAATGAAAATGAAAATAATGAAAATAATCCTCACGAATTAAAATGATAATAACAATAATGAAAATAATCCTCACTGACTTAAATGCTAATAACAATAATGAAAACAATCCTCACGAAATAAAATGATGATAACAATAATGAAAATAATCCTCACTAACTTAAATGATATTAATAATAATGAAAACAATCCTCACTAATTAAAACGATCCTAACTAATTAAAATGAAAATAACAATATTGAAAATAATCCTCACAAATTAAAATGATAATAAAAATAATAAAAATAATCCTCACGAATTAAAATGGTAATAACAATAATGAAAATAATCCTCACTAATTAAAATTATAATAACAATAATGATTATAATCCTCATTAATTAAAATAATAATACAAATAATAAAAGTAATCCTCACTAATTAAAATGATAATAACAATAATGAAAATAATTCCCACTAATTAAAATGATAATAATAATGAACATAATTCTCACTAGTTAATCCTCGCTAATTAAAATGATAATAACAATAATGAAAATAATCCTGACGAATTGAAATGATAATAATAAAAATGAAAATAATCTCCACTAATCAAAATGAAAATACATAGTCTTAAACCAAATCAATTCAACTAAATTATAGTCTTACCGCCAAATTGCAAAGTATCTGTTGCAAGAAGTACAAGGGCCAATACAGTTACTATGATGCGAGTCATAATCATAACGGGTTCTTGCCGGTTCGATGTACGAGATTGCACTGGCAAATATAAAAAAGATGGAATTTACTGAAACCTTAAAACCGTACATCACTTTTTTCACGTGTAATTTCATACATTGTGTGTTTATTTCACGTACATTTTTGTGCTACAGATAAATATTAGCCTCACAATTTGCGCCAATTTGGAACTGATAAAATTCTATAAGAGTGTATGAATCAATTTCAACGCATAAATACCGTTTAAAAGCAGATCCTAATTCATAAACGAACTAACTAAAATACGCGGAGTGCATTGAAAATGTCTAATTCAATATCGAAGTGTTACGTGTAAACCGATTATCACTATAGCAACTGGATCACGCTACGCTTTCGAGTCCTGAACACCGATCGAAATGATCGCCACATAAAGTCAATGGGATGTGCTAGCAGTCTTAAAGGTGCGTGATCCAGTTACCAGGTAGATACATAATCACTTCGACAGTGAATTGGAATCCGCCTGTGCGCCGTATAGTGCGCTCTTTTGAATCGTTGTTCAGGCAGCACGGGTTCAAGCAAAACGAACTAAAAAAAATAAAACCTACCTTTTCACAGAAATCAAATTATGTCTCGATGTACTTCGATGAGATGGTGCTATGAGTGATTGCAAACCGATCGGCCTTCTCTTAAATACACGCTCAACATGGGATTTCTGTACAAGATTTATCTTTAGTATCAGGGGGTGTATTATTGTATCATGGAAGGTATAGATATACACATATATGTCATTTTCTCCAGCCCCACAGGATGCTAGTTCCGATCTATCATATCCCTGACAAAGAACACGTGAGAAGCGTGGGCAAAATAAAAATAACAATCCCCATAGTTCTTTTCTTTTTATGTTTATTATCATCAATACTTAATTTATTCATTGTGTTATTGTCACACCGGTAATCATTATGTATAAGCTTGAAATAACATTACACACATTAGTATTCCTCAACAAATTATTAACAGTTTATACGGAAATCTAATGATAGAACAATTCGATTACGTTGAGAATTAATTCAACACGTCCATGAACATTATTTTATAATCATGTACCAATAACTATAAATTGCGAATCATACAATATTGCTACATATTTTATCAATATATAATGTATGATATTGTATTATATATTGTATTATGTATTATGAATATATAATACAATATCATACATGCAATTTTCGTTACTTGACGCCACTAATACATTCCTAATTCGGATTCAAATATAAATATCATACTAAACTAATTGTTTTGCTCGTCTAAATAATTCTGAATTGCTCATGCACTAGGGTTGCCGGCACGTTTTTGTTTTACGGCCTTTGCAGACGGGCGTGGTTCACGTTTTTAAACCAATCCCGAGTCGGGATTCGCCAGCCCGCGAAATTTGCTTTGTGTTTCAGTCATGCATATCTCGTCCGGTTTGGCCCCTTTCTCCTTGTTTCCTCGGCGGGTCATATCGTATTCTGTTTGCAAACCAGAAGGATCAAATAAAAATTCATCGGAGATATCATTCGGAGATCAGAGATTGGTGTTTTCAACCCTTCTACATTTATACATCAATAGGTTTTAAAACCTTTGTTTGTTCGTTCTTCGATTGCATATGCTATCATCACATCTTTTGTTTTGTTTTTTTTCGTGAGTACTTTAATGATATTTTGAGCTTAAAATTAAAATTGAACTCACGCCAATATGAAAGCAGCTGATCAAGGCATGAATTATACCCGAGATCGGCAAACAAGATCGCAAGCCAGGGCAAGGCGATCGCCGCCCGTCACGTCAATAAGCGGGACCGGCCAAACTGACATCGATATTAATAACACTAACAGCCAAGCTCAGTCGCCTGCTACCTACCGTCTCCGTCATGTCCGTGCCCCGTTCAAATCGTACACAAAATCGTGAACTTGAAGATTTGTGGATGTAAACATCGATCGAGAGGATACTTTACCCATGGAATTGGACGTCGCAGATGAGCAATCAAACAGTTTACAACAACAGCAGCCGCTGATATGTACAACGACAAGCCAGTCTCCGTGAGTCCGTGACAACGCCGTTTTCCTGTGACCAAGCACATCCGTGTCATCGATCTCATCAGGTGATAATCGCCGCCATGGAAATCATCAAGTTGCTAATTCGACAGGTTCGTGATCGTCGCAAGCCATCGTTGCAGGAAGACAAACCGTCAAGAAATCTGGTCTTACCAACCCAGAATGGACCAACTCATCCAGGGAACAGCTGGTGAGAATGTTTTAAATAATTTAAATAATTTTGGGGGATAGAATCGATCGTGACTCAATAATTATAATAACGTAAATAATGATCAAAATCTCAATGCTGATCATAATAGTTTTGGGAGGGTGTTGTCGGCCCGGGTTGTCGGGTTCAGATTTACTACAGGTTCAACAGCAACAACAATCGATGGCAAATTTTATTTCCTTGAGTACGACCAATAAAACTAATAGTACAATCGATCATGTGTAAAGTCGGTCAAGTACGCTTGATAACCTTGTCAACGGTGATAATTCGCGGTCAGGTTTCACTTCTACTGTAATTTGTAAAGCAATGTTTCGAAAACTTTAGGCATCAGATCGATGGTCTTCATCTTGTTATGATTTGTGTAATGTCCCCTCTCACACACCATCAATGCGTCAGCTTATCAACAAAAGGTATTAGAGCAATGGGTTGAGAGCCCATGGAATGTCTCCCCTAATATTATAGCTTTTGCAATACATATAATTGTAGCAGTTTTGCACATGCATCTCAATATTACAGTTTATCATTGTTACGAACGATTGGGTTTTTCGTCAACTCTTGTCAACAATCTGCTTGAATCGATCACTGTGTATTTGAGCAATAGGAGAGCCCAAGAAATGTCTCCTCTAATACTAATAGCTTTTGCTATACATAATTGTAGCCGTTTTATGC
Organism: Ophiura sarsii; assembly: GCA_035610835.1. Lineage (NCBI taxonomy): Eukaryota > Metazoa > Echinodermata > Ophiuroidea > Amphilepidida > Ophiuridae > Ophiura > Ophiura sarsii. Next base: position 64,587,005 of record CM069454.1, read on the forward strand.
GTTTCAGTATTACAGTTTATCATTATTAACAAACGGTTGGGTTTTTGTCAACTTTGTCAACAATCTGCTTTTAAAATCGATTACATGTGCATCAAGCCACATCGTATAATCCACTCAAGTGCTTGGTCTGAGACTTTATATTGTTAGGCTTTAAAGGGGCATAACATTGGTTTGCATTATTTTATGTGTTCACATTTTTGACACTTCTTGCTGGTTTTTTCTTTGCAGGCTCCAACAATATGTTCATTGCCCCATATATGATTTTTGACAGCGTTTTTCCCCTTAAAGGTGTTCTATCCAGCAGATGACTCTTTACAGGTATGTCGGGTTGCACAATATTTAATGCAACAGAATTTTGAGACAGTCACCTCAGATGGCCCTGATACATTTTAATTAGTCTCCCCAGGCTTTGATCTTTACAACAATTTCACTGAGTTTATTTCTCGATGGTGTAAAGCTAAAATGAAGGTCAGAACGTGGGCACGCGCAGTTTTGGGCTGTGAAGCAATGAAATTGTCAACATTTCTCACTCTTTGAGAACATTTTTGAAGGGTGAAAAGAAAAAGTGAAGGGTATTTCCCATTTGTATAGGGTGAGTGAAAACACTGTCTTTACCCCCTCCTTCCAATCTTAATTTAATTGGCTATGTTCACTATCTTAGGCTCTAAGGTACTTCCAGCGGGGGGGGGGGGGGGGGGGGGGGGGGGGGGGGGGGGGGGGATTGGTCAAGTCCCCTAATTAGGCCCTTGTTTGGCGGTTTGGTATACACTTTTTGATCACCCGAGTCACTTCATAATTGTTTTAGGTCAATATCATATTTACTTTTCAGAGAACAATATATATATTGGATAAATGGATGTTTATTAATAAAGCTTTTTTAGTAAACAGTTTATCTTGGTTACCATTGCGGTTGGAAAAATTATGTTCGGTTTATAACTCCCTCAGGTACTACCTGGTTAAATTAAATCGCCCTAAATTTTTCTTGGACATTGGACATTATCTGATTTGATTTTGGATGTCAATGCAATGATTTTTTGTTTATCTTGGTACCATTGCGGTGGGAAAAGTATGTTCGGTTGTAACCTCCTCAGGTAAATACCTGGTCAAATTCAATCGCCCTAAACTTTTCTTGGACATACATTAAATGGTTTTAATGTGAATGTCATGCAATGAATTTTTATAATTGTTTATCGACGGATAACAATTGAGCGTAAACGACCAAGTGTCGTCTGATCTTTCACATTATTATTCTATGTGTCATTATGAACTGAAAATTACAGACACAATAGAATGGAGTGACCTTTAAAGTTTGAGCGTAAACGACCAAGTGTCGTCTGATTTTTCACAATATTATTCTATGTGTCATTATGAACTGAAAATTACAGACACAATAGAATGGAGTGACCTTTAAAGTTCGAGTTATGATTTAATGGTTTAAATCACAAAGTACATTTTAAAATGTGAAAACTATCAACTAACCAATTATGGTCTGGTTTTCACTTGTCAATTATATGTGTCACCATGAACTGTTAATATAGACACATTTATAAATCAGGTGATTATGCATTTCAAATCATAAAATACATTTTAAAAATGTTTCGACTATCAACTCCCTTTGTCAAAAGTGGAGGAGTGGAGTCTTCAGGTATTATATACCTGGTTGAATTTAATTATGATAAATTATTAAATGCATTTCTGGTTTGCAGCGGAATCACGCTTCACATAAAAAATTTCGCGTACGTGTATTTATTGTAACCCTAGTGTCTAGCAGCAATAAGTGGTTACCATATCTGATTTTACTTATACATAGTTTAGCAATTGCGACCACATAAATGATGACATTATTAACAGCATTCTTGAAGTTATACAACGAAAAGAGCATTTTCAGCATTAAATTTAAAGATGCTGGATAAATATAACAAATTCAAATAATATAAAAATACAAATGAAATTTCAAAGAGAAACAAATTATTTCGCGTATAAATTTGTGAGCGTCATAGTTAAATTGTAAAACCTTATCCATAACAATGGACATTTTAATCCAATAATCTACTTGTATTGATAAACATCAAATTGCACACAATTTAATATATGTCATGGCCATTCACGGGCTGGTGAGCATATTGATAGAAGGAACAATAATGTAGAATCTCTTTATTCAGCCTCCCTACCAAGCAAAATACAATACGGATGTCATAATGTAGATTTTCCTTATTCAGCCCTACTAAGCAAAACTCAGTACGGATGCAATAATGTAGATTTTCCTTATTTAGCCCTACCAAGCAAAACTCAATCGGGATTCATCAAATTGATTTTCCTTATTCAAGCAAAACTCAGTGCAAATGCCAACATAATTGTAGATGTTCCTTATTCAGCCATACGAAGTCTAACTCAATACGGATGTCATAATTATAGATGTTCCTTATTCAGCCATATGAAGTCTGCCTCAATACGGATGTCATAATGTATATAGATTTTCCTTATACAGCCCCACGAAGCAAAACTCAATACGGATGTCATAATGTAGATTTTCCTTAGGTAGCCCTACGAATCAAAACTAAATAGGGATGTCATAATGTAGATTTTCCTTATTCAGCCCTACCAAGCCAAACTAAATAGGGATGTCATAATATAGATTTTTCATTTTTCAGCTTTACAAAGCGAATCTCAGTACGGATGCCATAATGTAGATTGTCCTTATTCAGCCCTACCAAACAAAACTCAATACGGATGTCATAATGTAGATTTTCCTTAGGTAGCCCTACGAATCAAAACTAAATAGGGATGTCATAATGTAGATTTTCCTTATTCAGCCCTACAAAGCCAAACTAAATAGGGATGTCATAATATAGATTTTTCAGCTTTCAGCTTTACAAAGCGAATCTCAGTACGGATGCCATAATGTAGATTGTCCTTATTCAGCCCTACCAAACAAAACTCAATAGGGGTTTCATAAAATGGATTTTCATTATTCAACATTACCAAGCAAAACTCAATACGGATGTCATAATGTATAGATTTTCCTTATGCAGCCCTACCAAGCATAACTCAATAGGGATGTCATAATGTAGATAATCCTTATTCCGATGTAAAATTCCCCCATCTCCCCCAAATGTCACTGTTCAAGAATATCTAAAATAAAATAGAGTGTGCCCTCCCATTGTTTTTGTATTGATTTTTTATTTGTATTACTTTTAACTTGACTTTAATGTAATGCCATAAAGACATGCGTTGAAAGCGAAAGTATTTGGCTCAAATCTACTATTCTAACGGTAGAACATAAGGGACTAACTCAAATAGGTGATTGGTACATAGCACAACATACTTCCTACATGTACAACAATCAGCACCGAGACGACAGTATTCATATGCCAACTTTAAGGACACAGGGGAGGTAAAGATAAAGATGATCACTTAGAGGGGCATTAAGAGATGTGGTGGAGGCAGCGCCCTCAATTACAAAAATATATGATAAAAACTGGGATTTGGATATTTTTACTATTGTATTACATGTATGAACTTACACATAAGGATTAAGAAAAATCAGCCCTCTTTGTACACAAAACGTCGATTCAAAAATGCTGATCTCCGGCAGATCAGCATTTTACATGGTTAGGGGTGGTATTCCAACATATTTAAAACACTGTTTTAATCAAGTTGTGCTGGTGGTTTTTTTAGTAGAAACAAAGCAATTTTTAATATTCTTCTTGAATTCTGAGAAATTAATTAATTAAAATTAAATAAATTCAACATGACATTGTGTCCCTTTATGTAGAACGTGTAGCAGCCATTGTGTGTATGCTAATTTTTAAATTTGGCCAACTTGTAGGCTATGAGCTAATTCGATCACTTTAGTGTTGTGTGTGTTCTAATGAATTATTTTAAGGAGCAAAAATGGTATCTTTCTGTTAATACCACTACCGTTTGTAGGCGTATACATGGTTCCATTTGGTACTGTAGTGAACCATGATCATAGTGATTTTTTTTAAATATACCCATATCATACTAATAGGCTATATGCAAATTAAATGTATGCCTTTTCAATTTGGAAAACATTTAAATATTACACGACCTGGTGAGCTCGTTAAATAAAACAATAACATGTTGGTCTGTTGCACGAATGAAAAACTTTATTCCTACCAATCGTAAGAATCATTTCACAAAGACAAAATAACGGTTTGATTTAACTCTATGTCCACATTTCTTCACAGCCCACAGCCAGAGTGAAGGGGAAATAAGGGGGCAAGGAGAAATTTCTCATTTCTATTGCAATGTTCTCGATTGATTTAATATGTTGATGTATTTTATTAGGCCTACGCTACTTATTTGACAATACATATAACAATAGTAGGAGGGGAGCCCCAACAGAACACATAGACAAAACCGCAACGGGATCCCAATGGGAAGTGATAACAGTATCATAGGTATGAGATAATTAGCCCAACTATAATTACAAAATACACCTTTCATTAAGCCTACGCTAGTAATTTGACAAATCTATTTATAACAATGGTAGGAGGGGAGCCCGAACCGAACACACAGACGAAACCGCAACAAGATCCCAACGGGATACAAGAAGGAAGTGGTAAAAGTAGCATAGGTATGAAATGATTAGTCCAAAGTCATATAATGCTGGAGGCAATACAAATTACAAAATACACCAAAACACGAAAACACAGGTCGTTTCGGCCGGATAATACTTGCCTTTTTTAATTAGAAAGTAGACAGATTAGTATAATACACTATTTGTACTGTATTATTTTGTTAAGAGACACACTGCAATGATGATAGTGCATGTACACAGGAAGTACCGGCAAAAAATGGGGAGTGAGATGACACAGCTATGGTCAACATGATGACCTTCTACTATGTACTGCTTAATTACGCTCAGCATACATTGTTGAATCTTCCATTTCGCTTGTATAACCTTTTCACTACACTCCCTACGGATAATTTTTCATGTTTCATAATTTTCTATTGTCTATCGACCCAGAGACGATAATTTGAATTAATGACTAGACAATTTCAACAAATCCCCCCATTCTTTAAGTACAATAGCAAAGCGTTGTTAATTTGAGATAAACCACGCTGCTATGGGACGTGGACGCAACCGTAAGTTAAAATGAACTATGTATACTATTCAAGGCTTTTGAAAATAGTTCAAGTGAAATTGTTAAATATGTACACTTAAATTATCTTATGTGCAATGTCTATTATGAAATTACGTTCAAATCCTTGTTCGTTGTTGAAAGGGATTTTAAATCGTGTTTCAGCGTAAGTGCATCACCAATCTACAACTTGCGTTCTTCGCGTGGGTGTCGTTTAACTACGCAAAAGACGCGAACACTGTTGTGAATTGGTGAAATATACAACTCAGACTATCGACGTGAAAAACAACATTTTACGTAATAACTAAAGACAAATATATTGAATGACGTTGTCAGCTAATTGTCACACCTGGCACGTGGTGAAGAGAAAAACAACTGTGATTGGGCAATAATTTAAAACCCATTTCCTAGCTGCAATGTGTTCATATTTAATATAATCTATTGTCTATCAAAGACTTAATGACTGTTGCAGGCAAACGAAAAATAATATGAACGATGGTGCGCTTTTAGACACACTAACGACCCAGAATATTGATGTTGGAAAAACAATCTTATGTATTTATTTATTCATTTCTTGTTGATGTTTTTTTAGTTCTTGCAGTTGAATTGATTTGGTTTAAACGCAGGTAAGCCATCTCAAATGGCTATTATCAGAAATCGTATTTTTTAAATCTTAAATGAAAGAAAAATGACACACATTTCATCGTTTTGAGACCACAGCAAATAAATTTCTTAACTCTACCTATTTGAGGACTTTCGGATCAATTTTGATATTTCTTATGTTTTTCTTTTTTTGTTGAAAATTCTCTAAATGTTCACCTTCTGGAATTTCTGTAGACTGGGAAAATACTATGGCTATAAAACTTTGAGAATTGATTTATAAGCATGTTATCTAAATTCTCTCGTAATTTTTTTAAATACAGTGTTTACTTTTTGAAAAAGATTTTTTCTTCTTTTCAAGTTTGTTTTAGGATCATTTTCAAAAGACTGTAAATAAGTCTAATGGTAATAAACCAACGAGAGGTATTTTTAAACTCAATTACATTTCATATGACACCTTGTTTGTACAAATTGAACATGTACTTTTTTCTGCAGAAATTCACAAAGTTTTGCCATAATAGTGAAAAAGTACGAACATTCCCAGCGAAAATACCATCCATCATCACTCAGTTTGTGGAAACAAAATGTTTGTGTATAACCTTAATGTTTTGGCATCAAAATAAAATAAAAGCACAGAAATCCTACAGCTTACGGGTAAGCCCCGAAGGAGGCTAGAAAGGCCAGTCTCATGTAAAATCAAATACGCATATGGTTGGCCGATTTCGTCATTACATACGCGTATTAATATACTCGATTTTGGAATATGCGTGATCAAATTAAATTATCTTTGACCTGATTTAAGCTTTATTTACGGAGTAATCCGGACTTAAAGCTGCTAGAATATAAACAAATAAAGGATCGGGAGTACAAAAGGCCACTTTTCTCAGTTTGTAGTTTTATTTGCCATTACGGTTCCGTTCCCTGTATATTTAAAAACTTAAAAAGACGGTAAATGCCGCAAGCAAGTTCCCCAGCATGTGGGCGTGTTGTCGATGGACGCTGGTCTGCCAATTGCTGGTTGAATCATAGATCTATGGTTGAAACAGGACCCACGTTGTAAGGTTTTTGAACGTTTCAGCGTGGTTGTTTCTAGCTTTTAACTTCAATGTGTTATAAAAGGTAATGCTTAGTATTTCAGATTGAATAAAATAAAAGTTTGAATTTTGAAAGTCGCGATAAAGCATTTCTAGAGGAGATTTTAGTTTCAATTATAAGCCCAATTTGGCTACTTGAAATGCTAAAAAAGCGTGGCAAAACTGTATTGGCTAGACAAAGTCGGGGCGTCGATTGGATCACTATCTTGGCCTGTCAAACAGTCGAGAAATATATTCCAAAGTGGCTCAAAACATAGAGGGACGTAGAACCTAAAGCCACTTATCAGTCAGGGCAAACTGCCAAAAACGGCAACCTATCAAATCTGGCAACATACTGCCATAAAACATATTCATGGTGTTACCAAGATTAATTTTGGTATGCTAAGGGTTATTTAAGATGGCTTCCAAAATGGCCGCAAAAATGATCATATTTTATAAAAGGGGAAGCCAAAATATATGATAAAAAGTATCCAGCATTTCTGTTTTGTTAACATACTTCAAATCCAACATGGCCGCCTTAAACGTATAAATAGCCTATAACATCGTATATCATTGCATCATATTCACCAAATAGTGTGTTCTAAACTGCTTAACTAAAGCTTTTATAAACGACTCACCGCTGTGAAAGTTTTGATTATTTATCGATTTCCAAAATGGCCGCAAATAGTTAATGTTTATGTTAAATGATTAAATGATGCCCTAAAGCAGTTATTTTACATTATACTACAGGGTGAGTCAAAAAGACTGCAATAGTGGAAAGAAGCCATTTTGTTTTCAAAACCAAAATGAATTTTAAAACTTTTTAAACGTTGCAAGAATGATGTATTTAATCCTAACTTTGTGTGAAAAAATGAAGTCGATCGCATTTTTCGTTTGTCTTTGGTGACCCTCTTTGCTGCACAACCAAATTTACCTGTGTGTCCACGAGCACAGGGATTTTCATTTTCATATTTGAATATCCCGTCAACAAAAAAATGGAAAATGTCAGTTAAGACAATACTATAGCTCTAACGCCTATGGTTGGATCTAAAATCGTGTGTAATATGAAGTTCATCGGGCATTCTATTTTTTAGTTATGAGGGAAAAACAAAATTCAGATTTGTGTGTTTTTGCACTTTGTCCAGACAATCCTGGAAAAAGTCTTGGAACGCTCACTCGTTAACAACGGTAAACTATCACCCCCCCCCCCCCCCCATACGTGTAATGTTGGGACACGGGGTGTGGGTGGTGAAGGGAAAATTGTTGTCCAAATGTCCTATTCACAGTTTAACACATCATTTAAAGATCAGCAAACAAACTCTGCACATAATGATCAAAACGTGTAAAGCGTTCCAAGGACTTTTTTCCAAGATTGTAGAGCTTACCTTGGTTTGGTGCTATCAAAATGTTGGGTTTCGCCTCAGTTAATAGGGAGGTGGCGCTATTCTTCAGCTACTCGCCATTAGTGCACTCGGCAGTAAGTATTTTATTTTATTTTGTTTTCTGTCAGAACCCAACAAGAAAAAGGGCTGACCTTTTATTTTACATATATAAATACAAACAAGTAACAACACAAAAACTAAAAAGAGAGAGAGAATTCACTATGATGCATTAAAACTTTAAACCCCTTATTGTATCAGACCAATTTAAGTATAAATACCTACTTTATCCCATTTGCGGTATGTAATTACTCAATGTCTTAGTGTAAAAAATACATTTCAATAACAATTCCATACCACCACATCCTGTTATATAGTAATTGAAAATCTTCTTCCAACCAGCTTTATTATCAGTAAAGTATCTTTTTAACCACATAAGTTGCTGTGCCTTAATTCTAGAAAAAAATGTCCACCCTCTTTAGGCCTCCATTTTCGTAACTAGCATTTAACTCAGACCTGTTTATCTTATCTGGACCATTCCAGATAAACTGGTGAACGATAGAATTGACCTTCTTTTGTATTGCAATAGGTTTGGTTACTATGCTTGTGATGTACAATAATTTTGAACAAGCAAACACTTTTGCACTGAGAATATTACCAATACCTGTGAGATCCCTATTTTTCCACAGAGCCAGAGTTTACTTCAAAGATGTTATCTTCAAAATTACGAGCATTTACAAGTTTTTCATTATAAAGAGAACACAGTACCCAGCACATTTACACTCTCAGCCCAAATCACTGGTAGTGGTTTTTCGTTTGGATTTCTAACCTTACCCATCCAAATGGCTTCTGTTTTATCAGTAATAAGTGATGAGCATATATAAAAATCATCCAAAAGTTGCAATATGTGTTAGGCAGATTTGATGTCTTTTGAGAAACATGTGCCTATGTCTATAATATTTTAATAGTTTTGTTGTTTTCACCTATGAATAATTTAAAAATGGTATACCGTTGATTTGGATGTATCATTCGGATATCATGAATACCATAACACATACACATTCCAGCTGCAACATTAATTATATGTTATTGAATGTTGTATTGGTATATCTGCCTATGTTTATACTCTTTTAATAGTTGTGTTGTTTTCACGTTATGAATAATTTAAAAATGGTATACCGTTGATTGATTTTATCATTCCGATATCGTCGATACTATTGTACTACTAATATTCAGCGCATTATACTATGGACATAATTTTAATAATGCGTGCGTGCGTACGTGCGTAAACCCGGAAGTGCGTACCGGTCGCTTTCAAAAATGACTGCGCGTCCTTATTGGTCAATCGCGAAATATTTACGCGCATACATGCATAGTTGTATGCGCGTACTCAGCTCCGCGAAGAAAAAAAGGCAAAACACGCTCACGTAGATTATGATGCAGACCTGTGCAGATAACGTATTGTGTATAACTATAATTCTGTTATAAACAACGCACTGTGCTTAATTTCATTATAAATTATGAATGAATATCTTCAGTAGATACGATATTGTGAAACTACAATCGTGTTGAAAACAATGCTCTATGATTAGTTATAACATAAACTGTAAATATATTTACATCATTTCTGTTAATATCTTCAGTAGATAGCATATTGTGTAACTATAATCCTGTTGAAAAAAAAGCTCTGTGCTTAATTTCATCATAAATTAAAAATAAATATTTTCAGTAGATACGATATTGTGTAACTACAATCCTGTTGAAAACAATGCTATATTATGTTAGTCCTTGCTACCAAAATCTATGATTTTGGTACTTACTCAAGGCATAGTGTTGAAGGGAACCAATTTAATAACCTAACCATTTTCTTGACCAGACTTATTGCATAGTCTATTAAAGCAATTGAGTCTCCTGGGGAGGTCAATAACTTCTATTTCTACTAGTTCTATTCATCCATTTATTAAGTTTATTGATTCTTTTGTCATGTTTGTCCTATGCTGGGCATGTGTGGATTAACATAGACCTAATCCCTACTTATCTTTTCTGGCATTTCTGGAGCAATCAACAACTTCTATTCATAAACATCAGATGCCTTCAAGATAAGATGGATGCTGATTACGCAATCTGCCACAGATTAGTTTTTTACAAGCACGGACTTATTTTATAGACTGACTAAGTCTGATTAAGTCTGTGTTTCAAGAGATGGTTAACTTCCACTTTACACACTTGCCTGAGTAAGTTACTCAAGCAAGGACTAGCTATATGTAGGCTTTTAAAGTGTAAATCTATTCGCCTCTGCTATATGTCTATGCATCTTGTGCCTGCATTATATTTCACAGCTGTATAGCTATCAGTGTAGGGATATTTCAGCAAAACCACTAAGTCTCCTGATGTGATTGGATGACAACGATGTGTGCCAACAGTGTACACGTTCTCTCTGAAAGCTACCTGAGGTCGCATCAGCTAAGAACTGAATCTCGTTATCTGCGTATCGTTCAGTGGGGTAGAGCAGACTGCCTTCCTCTTCAACGCCCTTTGCCCTTTGGGTGCTGAAGCCTTGTCTAAGTTAGCTTTTACCATGGTTTCTATGTTGTTCACTAGTCAAGCCCAGAAAACAAGACTAAAAGCATGCAGAAGGCTCTGTATATTCCCTCTTGCACCAGTGTTTTCATCACATACCGTACTCTATTAATACAAAGAGTGAAATACCATTCACTTATAATTATCACTTTTGAAAAATTTACTCGAGGGTGAAAATAGTGGACATTTACATTATTTTATTACCTTAAACAGTGCTCTAGCAAAATGTGAGCATTTTTTTAATTTTTCACCCTGAAGATTTTAACTCAGTGAATTTCTGTATGGTCTTGTTTAGGTTTTTATATCCCTTGTCCTTACAGTTCTTTAAATGCTTTTATAAGCCCGTTTTTCAGGGTTTCTGTTGTGGGCTCCTAGCCTCTTTCTCATATTATATATATCATCATATTAAATAAACACGAGACTTGAAGTTAAACTTTTTGCATTTTATTTTTACAAACTTGTTTCGTGAAGGCCTTGTTAGGCTCTCACTCTTCAGAAAACAAAATGCAGAATGGCTATTGATTCTGCAAAACAGAGAATAGAGAATACTGTGAACGCGGAAGCGTACACGCTACAAAGCGCGCCACGAAGCGCGAACATATAAACGCGAATATATATGCGCATTATGTCCATTATTCAATTAAATGGAAAATTATTAGCAGAGCCAAAGCCTACTCTACATCAAGTAAAACATGTAACCTTTGCCTAGAGGAGAAATTCTTCATCATCCACAGACCAAAGTTATCTTCACTTAACAAAAGAAATGAACTCACCAGTGCGTGTAGACATAGAAAGAAATACCTTCTATGTAACTATAAATAAAATTACTGTTTGTATGCATCCATAACCATGTCAACCATGTATCAACCATGTATAAAAACGTGGTGTTTCCGCGCGTTTTTTTAGAGCGTCGTTGCATGGACATAATGCGCATATATATTCGCGTTTATATGTTCGCGCTTCGTGGCGCGCTTTGTAGCGTGTACGCTTCCGCGTTCACAGTATTCTCTATTCTCTGTTTTGCAGAATCAATAGCCATTCTGCATTTTGTTTTCTGAAGAGTGAGAGCCTAACAAGGCCTTCACGAAACAAGTTTGTAAAAATAAAATGCAAAAAGTTTAACTTCAAGTCTCGTGTTTATTTATTTTGGCTCCCTTCTGGTTGAGCACTGTACCATTTGGATGGTTTTAATAACTCTACTCGGATTTATATCATCATATTATGTATTCATTTTTTCTGAATAAATTGAATCGAATAGAGTAGAATAGACGTTATTCAATGAAATAGAGAGTCGTGCTGCATTATTTTTTTGTTACCTTAGGGTCAAACTAGAGTTCAAACGAATGACCCCAGATACGCCACTGGCCTGACCTTAAGGTTTACGAGAAATGTTGTGAGGAGTGCCTCCAAGATCGAGGTTCTCCTTGCAAATGGTGGACCGCCATGGACTAAGAGGAAATGCAGGGAAGGTGTACAATACGAATCACCATGCGTCCTACTAATAGCGCAATGAAAATGAGATAAGCTGGCTCAGAATACTAAAACCTAACTTGTTTAAAATATTTGTCAGTTTTTAACATCTCCCATTCTTGCGTTTTGCTTGGCGCTTTGATACTTTTTGATACTTTGACGCAAGCGTATGACCTGTCCTCCTAACCTCATCCCTAGCAGCTACAGCTGAGGCTAAACCACTTCGATAGATGCTATTGGCAGTTTGTAACATACAGACATACATACATAAAAATTCTTATGAGGCGCAATATCCAAATACATGATCAAGGCGCAACCAACCAAATTATAGCAATGATTGAGAATATGAATATAACAAAAATACCAATACAATCAATACCAATACGATTTTAAGAGTTTCTTAAAGATTGCAGTAGAACCGGCATCTATAATATGGCGTGGAAGTGAGTTCCATAGTGACCCTGCCATCTTCCCCATGAACAATCAATATTAAACCAGAGAAGAGAAACTTATCAAAGATATTGGAAAGTTACAGCCATGAAGGTACCCTGCATGCATTCTGTAAGCCAGGCCTATACTCATTTAACTTCTGCAAGTCAGCCATCCAAATCAGTGGTAAGATCATTAACCCTAACCCCGGCTTAGGCAGTGGCGGCACTACGGGGGAGGGGGCATTGGTGGGAATTTCCCCCCCCCCCCCCCCAAAAAAAACACCAAACAAACAAATTGTTTAGAACAATAGAAACCGGCTGCAACCGCACGGAACCCCACGGAACCGGCGGTTGCCGGGCGGTCGAGTTTTGATGTGCTCCCTTACATGCATATGTCTGATGATAGAGACTGTAACATTTCATGATGGAAAGTGTTAGGTTTGTGGGTTAAAATAAAGACAAACACGGAAACCAATTTAAGTGTGTTGAATTACAATATATTAGTCTGTTAGCGGGACAATCTTTACAGGCATGGGAATATCGATACTGCAGATAATAACATCAACATTAGAGTTGGGCGCATCTCAAATATACGACAGAAAGCATTCCAATCACAGGGTTTAAATAGGTGTTTTTGCCCTTGTATGCTCACTTATCAGACACTTGTGATTGTGATTATTCCCAAACACCTACCCATTTTACACCTTGGTGAAGAGAATTAATTTGTGGTAAAGTGCCTTACTTAATAACGCAACATGTTGACCACAGCGGGACTCTACTCATCACAAACCAGTGCAGTAAACCCAACTTAAACCCAACTAACAGACTATAATTAGCTTACTGCTCATTAAAAAATAATGTCATTGGCATTTTGTATATCCTAACATGTAATAGTTCCAATGCAAATAGATAAATCCATGTACCTCTTCGGCTGAAAAAAATCAGTCCCTCTAATCTAAGGAATCATATCCAACAAGTTTTGTCCATTAACCTCTTCGGCTGATTAGAGACATTTGTTGGCCCCTATACCGTGACCCCCAGTACCCCCGTGCAGAATGCGACCCGTCAGCAATACAAATTATTGCATTTTTGCCCCTAACTAACATAGGCTATTCAGAGCATCAAACCTTTTGTACTTTCTCAGCTGATAAACCTTATTGGCTCCTGCAGAATGAAGCGATTGTACATTTTAAGACTTAATAAGAGCGCTAAACCCCGGTGGGGGCACCCAATTTTTCTTTTGTACGGTTGTGCCGCCCAGGGTCTCAAAAAGGGGGGCTTGGGAACTGAAATGAGAGAATTTGATGATGAAAAATAGGGTTTGATTTCTCGAAAAAGTAGGTCTTAAGAACTGGCTTGTTTTTCAAATCAGTTTAGTAAGAACGCAAATTTTTCAAAAAATGGGGCCTTGGAACGACAATTTCGCGATTTCGAATATTGAATAAACTGGTGGTTATAAGAACTGATTCAGGCTCAAAAGGGGGTCTTAAGAACTAGCAGAAGAGGGTGAAAAGGTGGGTCTTCAGGGCGACACATACCTTTTCCCATATACCCCTTTCCAATGTCAGTGCCGAGCTGATTGATGCATGCACACTAAACACACAGCTGTGCAATTACTAGAATGTTTGAATAAACGTACACTTGGTAGCTAAATGTACCGCTGTGCATTACATTGACAGTGTTCCCGCCTACATACACTAAATTAATAGCTGTAGGCCAACCAAATTCCTGCGGACTAGGCCTATACTTCAGAGTCAAATTCTTTGTATAGGGGGTGAACTTTTCAAAATGCTTGGATTTTAATTAAAATTGTCACCAATATTGTCCTGAAAGCTATAAATAATTTTTTTAAATAGTTTGCTATACTGGTATAAGGTCAGCGTCTAACTTAGTATCATACAGTAAATGACCAGGAAGCAGTATATGGCTAATGTGTGCTGCCCTATAACCTAACGAAACTAATATGTTTCACTCAAAGATATTGCAAACTATTATTTTTATGGGTATGGATAGATTGTATCCCCCTTAATCCTAACCAGCCAGACTATTTTTGTTTATTTTAAACCGGGGACGGGGGACAAAGCATGATTTTTTTTTACCCAAATGACCCTCGATCACCGCGCCGCCGCTCGGCCATCCAGCCAACGCTAGCCTGAGCAGCGATTTCGTATTAAGGAATATAGTTGAACATTCCCTACTTTGCGGGGAGGAAAAACTCAAAACTGGAAAAAATGGGAAGAAATTCAGTCACTAATAATTTAATATGAGAAAGAGAGAGAGAGGAAGTGCCTTCGAAGTCAAATGTGTATCAATGTCCCCAAAAAGTGTTGTTTGGAATTTAAAATCATGCAGACTACACAAGGTGTTTATTTTTGATAATCAGTTTGAAAGACTCCTCTAAATCGGCGACATTTAGATGAGACAACTTAAAACACGTGGAGGTAGGGCTTACGTTTTAACAGTGCGTCCGACCTTCACAATGGGTGGTTTGCTCCATAACGCGCACTTCTGCAGTGCGTCTTTGGCGCCTTTCCTGCGTTTATGCCGGCGCCGCGACGATTACGCATGGTGTACTAATCGCATGGGATTGGATGGAATGTTTGTGGGTTATTCGATCCTAGAAGGGGTAAAAGTTGTTGAATGTGGACAACAAATTGCACTTATTTCTTTGATAAATGTCTTCCGTATGATTGTTTAAGAATGAGAATAAAGGTATTGTTTTTAGACCGTACCCGTGTTATATTGTCTGACATAAATGCGTTCGGTAGTATTATTTTTTTGCGTAGAACAACTGTTGTTCTACTTAAAATAATACTATCGTCCGCATTTATGTCAGACAATATAACACGGGTACGGTCTAAAATACAATACCTTTATTCTCTAAATAATATTCTGATCGTAATCACATTAAAAAAAATAAACAAAGCAATGTCAATTATAATTATTATATAATAGGTTTCCCGTTGTTTTATTTTTGACTTTGTCAAATACGGAAATATAATACAGCCATATACATGTACATTTATTCTTCCATCTATTGCACAATTACATACTGTAGGCAAATGCTAGCGTCATTGGCCTACTTACGTTATTTTTGTTATACCTTATGGATCCACACCACTAAATAAATCCACATTGCCTACTGTGTAAAATGACCTCTGATAAAATGCCATTTTCTCGTATACAAAGCGACTGGTTACTCCAATTTTTCATTTCGGAAGGGGATCATGGTCTTTAGCATTTCTGCAAACATGAAAAATGGTAAGGTCATGGCAATATTTTCGAGGTATGCACCGTCAATGAAACGCATGTTTATAGAGCGTCCAGGCTTAGCCCAGGTATATAAATAATTGTATCAATTATTGAAATATCTTTAAAAATAATGACTAAAAAATCATAAAATATTAGTACAAATATTTGCAGTGATACTGTTTGATAGTCTTCATTTATTAATCATCTGATCAAAATTTCAGCAAAAAACCGAACGTTTGGTGCATTTTCATACCGGTTTTTATTTAACAAGCCTTTCGTCATCTGATTCATCATTTATTTAGTGGTGTGGACTCTGACAAACTACGCCGCCGCCGTCGCCGCAGTGACATCGTCGAGACCGTTGGAACATGGTTGGAACGATGTCTATGACAATGAAACTATGGCGGACCACGAGGTCGGAAGAATGTGGTTGCCGAAACCTTGAGCGAATATAATGATTTATTCATTTAGATCAAAGGTCAGGAATAGCGATGTTATTTTGTAACGTTACACAAAAGTACATTGGTGATGTGATCTGTGAAAACCCGTCGGATGTCGCAAAATGTGAACTAGGAATTATGGGTAAAATGTGAAGAAAAAAACCCATTTATTTTAATTTTCATGTTTATCTTTTTAAAGATTTATTTAGAAAATTAGTTTCCAATACTTTGTGTCATCATCTTTTATGAAATTTCACCTTCAAAAACTTACATAAGTCACTTTTCTAATTAACCTTATAATGTTATTCTGTACACAGTCTCAGCTTTCTTATGATATAAATATCTCCAATATGAAAAATCCCACTATGTGGCGGGTTTTCACAGATTGCATCACTTTTTATGATGAAATACATTTTCTCAGAAATCTAACGGTGAATCTTTGAAGATTTTAAAAAGAAAAAACCGAATCCTTAACAAAATATATATAAAACAGCATTACTCTGAGTATTATACGATAATTAACAATATACACTGCAAAAAGGTTGCTTAAAACGTTGCTAAGGTACTTTTATCATCCGTTGGTTGACGTGTTGATTAAAATTCATTCAATTATGTAGAAAGTTAGGCGTTGTATAAAAGTAAAAAATCCCCAGCGTTGAGCAATTTGTCGAAAACAATGTCCTTAAAATGTTGGTGGAAACTGTTTCTGTTGCTAAAATATATTGCGTAAAAACATTCCACTTTGGCAACTGTTGCATGAGCATTGAGGAAAATCACGCAACAGTTGATGCAAGTTACGCGCATGTGAATTGTAGGCAATTGTTGTCCAAAAAAGCCAATTTCGTGATTACGTCATTTGATCATTATGGCGTCTTGTGCACGAGCAACTGTTTGTACGAGCTGAGATATCTGGATCTGGATAAATTATAATCTGGTAAATAAAACGGTGAATCCGCATCAACCATCAGAATTTGTAACATCAGACAGGCGTTTTGTGAGTCCGGTTTTGAATGTTTGAAGCTTGGTCTGTCAAGAAGATGATGTGATAGATCGGTCTAAATCTCTGTTTATTTCGTCATGTTCGTAGCCTATAGGTTTAAAATACCCAACAAATCACTAAATAAAAGCCCACAACCAATAAACAATAAAACACTCAACAAATGGTTAACAAAATGCTCAACAGTTGAGCTGTTGCATACTTAAACCACTGTTGAGTGAATAGCCTATATATTGCCCAACTTTTGAGTAACTAGAATTGTTCAACTGTTGGTGAAAACATGTTATCCACTTGGGCAAATTTTACTCAACAGTTGAGCGGTTGCATACTTGAACAACGTTTTGTAAAATGTTGAGTACATATTTAAGCAACCTTTTTGCAGTGTATGGTACGCTGGTACTCGTCAAACTCTGAAATTTGACTCCTCCCCCCCCCCCCCCATACAATGTAAGCATACGTAACCACAACAAAGCGTAATACAGGGTGTCTCAGAATGAGCTATGAATACCAAGGTTATTGATAAAGTTTTATGATTATAACATATCTTTCAAAATCAGACGTTTTTCAATGGGTCACCTGCGTATGAGTTGACAATGTTTACCAGACGCTAACTACGTTTACAATCTGGACATTATGTTTATGATATACATTTACAAAGCAACATTCCATTTTAACCGACTGTGGGGTGGTCTACTCTCTTAAATCAAAATATTAAAAAGTCAATCTGAAAGATTGTGCTGAGGGACAAATATCTTGAAAGATTGAAAATATTCAAATCTAACCAATAGAGTGAAATTTACGGCTCGCAAAAAGGTGATCAGCCAACACCAACCGAATACAAATTTAACACTTTCCACGCGGCTATTATATTTACCATACACAAAACAGATTTTCCCGAAACCTTTCACAAATTTCAAAGTCTATCTCAAGGATTACTGAACCAATACTAGGCATGTTTGTACTAATGTCAATGCAATTCATGTGGTGTTTCCAAATATGGTTATGAAATTTAACAATTTTGACATTTTTGAAACATTTTGTGACATTTTGGTATGTCGTCTGCAGCTGCCTGCCGCGTGAAAAGTGTTAAGATGATTACCGTATTTATACAATATAGCATAGATACATTGTATCATCCATTATGAGTTTATTATTGTCTATGTAATACACATCAATCGTCTTCAACTTGACCGAATGGACAAGACTTAAAGGGGCACTGAGAGATTATCCGCGTAGAGCGCCCTCAATATTTTCAGAAATTGGGGTTTTCATGCTTACACATGTACTAACTACCAACCAAAATCATAGAGCTTAATATTCAATATTTCATGTACACTTTTAGTTTGTTTAATTTCGATGTAGATCACATAGAAATTAACAAAATGCACCTAAATGGCCACATATACATTTTATAGCCACCTGTGACTTGTTATCTGAAGCTAGGTCATGACCTCCCTGATTCAATTGGTGGTGATCTTTAATCAAAATACCACAAAAGTTAAAAGCATTGGCCTTCAGAAATGCTGAGAAAATGTCTTTAAAAGTTTTATCATTCATTTTTACTGTTTTTAAAGAAATCATTTCATGAAAGGGTTTCTTACATATCATCTATCTAAACAAGGTAACGATATTGTATTTAATTTTTTAGCAATCTCTCAATGCCCCTTTAAAACAATATACTTATTGTGTTTTATTTATAAAATGGACGACGAGAGCAAATTTAGGAATTATACGCTGTGCAGCTGGGCCAGGTTTTAACCAAGGCTCTCCCCGGCATTATTGTCTGCTCCAAACGATGTGGTTGTTCCGCGATCATCGACGAGCTCAGCTGCCATGTCAACCCCCATGTCAACCCGTGGTAGCGTAGGGGTACCCGGTGGAGTACAGAGAAACATGTCATCTGGTTGGAACTTGGTTGGGGATTTCGGTGGACCACGTGGTTTTTGATGACCACCTGTGGCAGATGACGAATTGCCTTGCCGGCTGCTGTGGCTGCTGTTAGCGCCGCCGGAGAAAGTCGACGTGATTGTGTTCCTGACATCAGCTTGACCCACCGTGAAAAACAGGAATATGAAGACCCCTTGGAGAGAGTTAAACACACAGAATAGCACTTGGAATGCCACAGCTGCTTCATCGATCGCGAGGAACCCGAACACCCAGGTGAGACCGAGTAAGCAAGCGACAGCTACGCTGTTGCGGAAGCGACTGATAGTCTGTTTCCTGTCATCGATACTTCGCGCCTTTTCTCCTGGTCGCTTTCGAAAGATGCTTCGCAGGACCATCGCGAACGATATCACGTTGTGGACGATGACGAGACAAATTGGCAGAAGAATGGCAAAGTAGATGACGGGACCTACGGACGGAAAACAGCTGTGGATTGTGGAGAGAAAAAAAGAAGGTGTCATTATCACATAGTTATTAAATTGCTAAACACTTAGTTATTAAATTGCTAAACACTTCTGTGGTTTTGCCTTTGATCGTAAAGTCCATTTGGCCAATTATAAACTAATCTAACGACATTAATTAGCAGGACATGCACCGTTTTATTATACCGGGAAAAAATCACGACGGAATTAAACATGGGTTCAGGCTGTCCCAGACAGATTACAACCATCAATGCCAAAATAACTTTTTTTCAGAACGAAAATTAAGATTAAAAAACAACGATATGAAAATCAATCTAGTAAACAAATTTGGAATATTAATTAGGATTTTAGATTATTAAAAAAAACCAGAATTATCGAACTGAAGATACACCCCATTTAGTAAGGGATGATGATTTAACCCTTTCAGCAAAGTGATAAAGCAACGTACGAGTATGTTTAATTTATCTCGTCTGTTATCTCGTCTGTTTTATTCTAATGTTCTATTCCCTCTTCTTACTATTTTCCCCCGAATCATTTGTGATTACTTATACTTATTAACCTTAACTCCCCAAGTGTGTTTTTGACAATCAGAGAAGAAAAAACGGATCAAATTTGTGGGCAAAATATCACTCTTTATCCGCGCCGGGTATCAAACCCGGGCCGGCGGCGTGGAAGGCGGACACCTAACTGATTGTGCTATCCTAACGAGGGGCTTGAAAAAGTTAATTTTTTCGAGACAATTAGATAGCTCGCCGGATCGTGCCACGAGATAGACTCGTGAAGCACGCGGTACAGCAGCCATTTACTGTGATGTGGCCATTTGTGGCCTCTGTGAAGGTTAGGGTTATGAAAACCTGTTTGTAACAATTAAATGATTTCATGTTGTTACTATATGGCAAGTTTGCAGGGATTTTTAATGTTAGTTCTCATTGTACTTACTAGTGCTCATTCTTGTAGTACTTAAATCCTGCACCCACCGAAATCCCTACTATAACCACTGGTATTCCTTCAAAAAATAAACAATACAAAATACACGTTATTACGTTAAACATATTGTTTTAACGGATACAAACATTTCCCTCCATAATATCGGAACAGAAAGCAACAGTAATAATAGCGTCCTCAGGTTTTTTTATACAAATTTCAAATATTTTTTATTCAAGACCAAAATAAATTCGAGTTACAAAGCAATACGAAAAACAAAGTTTATATTCTGTATCCATTTATTTCACGACATGCTTTTGGTTCCATTGATCAAATTCATTTTAACTAGGTCCACTTTGGCTTTGCCGTGTATGAAAAAGTCCAAATTTGACCTCGTGAGTCTCTACTATCCACTTTCACGAATTCAATATTTTTTATATAAACCCCTCAAAAAAGTTTGATTTTTTTCAATCGTCTATCTTACGTATATATTTTGTCATATGTTCATAGTGTGTTACACGTCAATGGAAAGATGATGTTATACTGTGCGGCAGCCTCTTGATTGATAATATGGGGAGGTCTCAATGTGAATACAAAAATGACCACTAGTTTGGGCTCAGACGTCAAGAGAGTATGGACCGGCGGACATCACATGAGGATGACCTCGCGTAAAAGTACGTGAGGTCAACAACACAGTCCCCAAATTGGTAACACGGATATCCGTGGTGCACAACACGTGAGCTGGACCTCACAGCTCTGATTGGTATGGGAATTTTGTTAGCTTTCAAGCATGCGCAGTGAGATGATCGGAGTGCGCCCGCGTATGTCGGACTGTGGCCAGGGGATACGTGCCGTAGGTCCAGGGTATACGTGCCGTAGGTCCATTACTGTACGCTGTATAGTTGTCAATTGATCACTTCATTGGACAGACGACAGAGTTGTTCTTTTGAACATGAAATAGTGGTGAATTTGGCACATTTTGTACTAGAACTTCCCATCATATTCTCAAGCAGGTGGCTATAACCACTGGATTAAGTCATTGCTACAAATGAGGTATCGTTGGAAAGGGGAACACATCATTTTTTTCATTGATATGAAACACAATATGAATATAATAGCAGGAAATATCCGATCAGTTGGCAATTAAAAAAAATTCCGAACTTTTGTTTGAGGAGTTTAAATGTATGTAAAACTTACCCCACGCAGCCAACCCAGATATAAGAACGAATCGGGAGGCCTCTGGATCAAAGACCCGCACCAGTTTGATGTAGATGTACCTGGCTTCTACGGCCATCCATGCCATTGTAGTTAGGGTAAAGTAGTGAAGAAGTGCAGCGGAGAATATACAGGCGACCTGGGGGCATGTCCGGTCAATGGCCACAAGGAAAACCAGATATAGACCGATGAGAGACAGGCATAGGTTTATCAGAATGTTGCGAGCCTTTTTACGCAGGCGTCTGTAATAAACCATACATGATATTGATATGTTATTAGTAGGCCTTCTACTGTAGTAGTAGTAGTTCAAATCAGATTGAATTGACATTCGTAAATACATTTATGTATATATTACGTTTATGAGTCTTGAATATCAAGCGGCCTTGATCGTGTTAATTAATAAGTTATAAGTTAAGAATCGAGAAATTCGACGTAGGTGTATTTGGAGTACCGGAGTACAACAACATAAACCTCGTACGACAAAATATCGTGACCTCTTGAACAAATCTGCACGTACTAATTAATAAATTATTCAAATTATGACATTACCAAGTGCAATTGCAGGTAAAAATATATAGTTAACAGGTGTAGTGGCTAACTTTTAGATAGCTGCAATAGCGGTTATAATTTCTTGTTGAAAACGAGATAAATGTTTTACTATTTCAGGGCCCTGTTTCATAAAAGTCAACTTAATATCAATTTTAAGTTTGTATAAAAGTTAAGAAGAGTTCTTATTATATTCTTCTTAAGATAAGAATCAAAACTCTTCTAAGGATAATATAAGGAGAACGTTACCTTAGAACTTAAGAAGAATTCCTTAGTAAAGTTAAGGAAGCCTCTGACTTCTTCTTAAGTTGAGATGGAACTCAAGAAGAATATTCTTCGTTTAAGTTGTTTTATGTAATAGAAGATAATAACCTTCTTAACAAAGAGTTCAGGATTTAAGAAGAATTTTCAGAATCTATGAAAAGTTAATTCTTCTTAAATCCAACTCAAGAAGATCTTAACGTTTTATGAAAGGGCCCTGGCTAATGAATATGCTTTTCATGAATGTTTTGACCTAGTCGTTCCATCAATCCTTAGAATACACAAAACATCAAACGGACCGATATGGATTTATATTCATGTACATAGCTATGATGTTTCTCTGACAATGGCTCATCAAAAAAACATATCATGCTTTTTATCAAAAACATATATATAATAAGGGAGCACATCAAAACTCGACCGCCCGGCAACAACCGGTTCCGTGGGGTTCCGTGCGGTTGCAGCCGGTTTCTATTGTTCTAAACAATGATATGCGGTCCAACCGGGCGCAACCGGGCGGAACCGGGCGGAACCGGGCGGAACCGGCGGTTGCCGCGCGGTCGAGTTTTGATGTGCTCCCTAAGGTGCTTTGGTTACTCGGTGTACCCGAGCGACATACCCCGGGATTTACACCACCACCCTTTAAACTAGCGGTTCCGACATACCTAAACACTGCAAATATAGCAACGGTAATAGCAAGTGCAGCTATTGACAGCCCGCATCCAATCCGGCTCAGAATATCCAAAGCTGCACTTAATATCGGTTTCTTCCCATGGTACTGCAACAAAATGTCATTTTGAAAGAAGAAAAAATGGTTATCAATTGACCTTAAATTAATATGCTCATGGAGGTAGTGGTAGACAATTCCTCTAGGCTGTACTCCGTTTATCCCACCACTGTGCCGTGATTTCACAGTATATTCCACTGTTTTTAGAATTAGAATTATAATTGCCGATACTATATGCCATTTAGTATCCCAATCAAACCTTGTGGTCAAGGTATGGTCATTCCACATTTCAGCAGTTGAGGTGAAGTACGAAACACAACTCGTTGCCAGCTACCATATAGTCATATACGGTAGTTACTGTCAATAGTGACCAGTCACTATGAGAGTTGAACTGAAGTCAACTGACACAAATCTTGGTCTTTTAGGTCAAGGGATCTAGATATAGAACGGGAAGGGTGGAAAAACCCCTTTTCCCCTCCCCCTTAGTGCACAACAAGTATTATAGCTCATACGTAGCCTACAAGAGGCTCATACGTAAGACTTCTACGATAGTCGTCAAAATAATATGTTTTGCATCACCAAATGTACAAGTACCAATGACAATTGAACTAAACCCTTGCAAATGTTCCCATAATAATATACAAACAAATGCATTGGTCTTAGTTCTTACTTATAATTATGTATGGTGATGCAAAATATTACTTTTTCGACTATCGTATAAGTCTTACGTACAAGTCACTTATACGTAATGAACCATACGTACTAGTTTTGCAGTGCAACCTTAGTAGTGTTATAAAATACATTTGACGACACATTTCTTCAAGTACTTTTCAAAGACCGCTCATCATGCCTAAAAAGCGCTGAGCATATTCCAGAACGCTCGAACTCTTTGCGCTCCCTCACGTCACACATACGTAGTAGCTCCGCCACAACAAAATGACGCAGCCGAGCAGATTGGAAGACGGTGGTCATCGCTTGCGCTCAGCATTGGAGCGTTGCGAAGTATGCTCAGCGCTAAAATCACAATGACAATGACAAGTCTGCAACCTACCACGAGTACAGCAAAATTTGTAAGATGGTCACATTTACAGACGGTTCGCCCTTTCTCGTTAACTCCATCGTGTCGACATCCTTCCTCAGACCAATCCCCAGCCCCTCCTTCTAGATTAAAGTCCCAGGAAACGCACATAGGTTCGGAAGACGGGTGGTTACAGTGATCCTAGAAAATAATAGACAGTGAAAAAACCCACCACAACGTCTTGTTAAGGTAGATATACTTGGTAGTCCTGTTCAATTAATCATGCGAGGCTTCGTTTTCAGTAGAATACTTTTTAAACGTTTATAATGATGTAAATACAAGTATTTATGGTAAATAATACTATAGGTTCGAATCCCTATTTTCTTCAACGTAACGTGTAATACATGTATAAGGCATATTAACACTTTTCACGCGGCAGTCGTTAGACGACAGTGCAAAAATGTCACAAAATGTTTCAAAATGTCATAATTATTAAATATCACTACCATATTTGGAATCACCATGAGAAATGCATTAACATAATTACAATCATGTAGGCCTATTGGTTCAGGTTTTTTTTAGATAGACTTTTGAAAAGTCGGGAAAGGTTTCTGAAAATTATGTTTTGTATATGCATGGTAAAACGAACAGCCGCGTGGAAAGTGTTACGCTGCATGACTATACCAATTCCGAGATAATACTGGTACTAATATTGAGGATACTGTCCTAAATAATGTAAATGCTAGCGAAACAAGGGCACCACGAATAAAGAGCGTTGTACTTTAATATTTTATCGATAATACAATAATGAAATAAAGATAATAAAGACACAATCAGGAAGACATTTGTTTTGTCTTTATAAAAATAAAATATATAACTTTGAAATAATTAACTAATAAGAACTAAGCATGTTCATTTGAGCGCCCCTTTCCTTTTTATAAGATGTTTGTTTCTTTTTTATCAGCTTACCCGAGGTTGGTCTTCGAGAGCTACGGTTTTCGGTATTTCTATATCGTTCTCGATGACAACAGGATCGGGTAGTGTGCTAGTATCAACGTTTTTCCCATTGACCGTAGCCGATAAAATGATACCCTCAACTTTCAAGGAGTCGTCAGCTACTTTTCTGGACGGGAACAGAAAGTCATTTCTGTACGCCACGAATATAAATTCCAAGTCATCGCTTGCTGCATATAAAGAGAAGATGATGCAAACGAATTACGAAGTTCCTTTGGATCTCTGAAATTTCGATTTCAATTTCGTATCTTTTAATGTACAACGGTTTGTGAGCCTATTGTTGTACCCAAGTCAAAATAATAGTATCCATAAAAATAATTCTGAGATTCAAAAAGTCCAGATTTCAATGGAGCTGAAATATCGACTAATTATCATACACTGCTAAAATGTTGAGTAAAACGTTTACTACACGTTGAGTAACTATGCAACAGTTCAACAGTTGAGTAAAAAATGCCCGATATGTTCAACAGTTGAGTAAACATGCCCACTAATGTTCAATAATTGATTAAAAATGCCCAACATTTTACCCAACTGTTGAACATATTGGTTTTTTTTACTCAACTGTTAAACATATTGGGCATTGTTTACTCAACTGTTGAACTGTTTAATAGTTACTCAACGTTTAGTAAACGTTTTACTAAACATTTTAGCAGTGTAGTTGTCTTACTAAAAGCTGACTCATTATGATACAGGAACTACAAACAACGACCATTCAAATCAAGTTAGGCTAATTATGACAATAAACAGACCCATCCTCATATTTGGCATTGTAAAAAAACACCGACCGATCGTAATAGTAGAGGTCAAAATGCGACCCATATCAGTGTCACATATGTATCCACCATTTTATACAGAGTAGCCCCCCCCCCCCCCCCCCCCCTTGGGCATCCAACCCCTTCCTCATTTGAGGGTGCACAATATACATACAGCGGTCATTAATTAGTTTAACGCGTAGACTTACATGATAAAGATGACACCGTGTTTTCAGATACGAAAATAAATGCAGACGGTTCGTCATTTTTTATGCCACCTTCTTCATAGAAAGTCGTGGTGGAATTGTTTGTGAATTCCTCGGCCGAATCTGACAGCAATCCAAAGCCAATCCCAGTGATGTCACTTCCGCCCATCGTGGCTGGATCCAATGAGATGCCCTGCACGGCAACGTTGGATTCAACCACGTGGACTTGGTCGTTCTGTTTCAGGGCTAAAGACACCTGCTTTTCGACGGATAGGGTTATGCGAGATGCGGAAGCGTTGGTGTCGTTGGCGGGTGGCACGGGACTCTCGCCGGCGTTGAGAACGCTGCTGACGGCCAGGATTACCGAATTCGTGATCTACAAGAGATGGGTTAATACAGGAGTGTGATCAGGGTGTGAAAGACTGTCAAACTCACAAGGAATCAATGGAGTGGTATACCAGGTAGTGAAGGGGTAACTTTCAATTGTGTATGGATGTTGGACATGAAGGGTCGAACCGAGGGTGGTCTTTTGGAGGAACTCATCAAAAACCAAGAACTGACTCTTATCCAAGCTGATGCGTTACGGAGCTGCAGAATTTTACTCATTTGTGAATTTTGACATAAAATTGAATAGATTGAGCCAAAATGTATTTGTCGAGATATGAGTTTTTAAAAATAGTGGGCGAGACGCAGTTGAGCCCAATATTTTAAAACTCATAGCAAGAACAATACATATTGGGCGTAAATCATCCAATTTTATCTTTATTATGTTTTGGATCCAATATCATCCATTATTATGTTTTGAGAATCTTCCGTCCATTCATTTACACAGAGTTTTGAACTCGAGTTAATCATGAACTCGAGTTAGCCACGTTGTTTGCTGGTCAAAAAAATGTGTGTAATATTACTGATAGTATATATATCGTGTGTCCGACCATTTTATTCTTCTTATAATGTATTTTACTATGTTCTATATTTGTATTGACTATACTAGTATCTGGTTTTGATTTATTTTTTAGTATGTACATGGATAATAGTTATATTGATTGTATATTTTTTTAGCATATGTCTTATTGTAGTTTTTAATATCTTTCTGTGCAGCGCCTTGAGGCTGTTTACATCGTAAGGCGCTTTATAAGTCCCATGTATTATTATTATTATTATTATTATGTATTGGACTGTATTTGTAAGTTTAAAAATCGGTCATCCGATTTTTTTTACTGTATCGGACAGTTTGGAATAAGAGCTTTTGATTGGTTCAATGTTTTTGCTGGATTGACCCATACATTTGAAGGGTGTGAAATTGTAATTTGTAGTTGGAACTTTTCATAACTGACGCCGGATAAATAATTGCCATATTTGTATATTTTCTGTAAAAACACAAAAATATGATGATTGACACGAGCCTAGAATGATAATTTTGGTGTTTTTGGATGTGAAACATAACTATCTTCTTTACTAGTCAATAAGCCCCTACCATCAATATAATATAACCCCCTATTTAACACAATGGAAAAGTCCATACATCCTGTGAAAAAAGTAAACAACATCTTAACAAGATGGCCGACACTGTAGTAACATTTTGTGTGGAGAGAAGTTTCCATCAGAATTACTCATGAAAAGGGTAAATAAAATAAACATGGATCAGGTTTATTAATACAAACAGTGTGAAATACTCTTTGGCTACAAATATTGTACTTTTGATCTTTTGATAGTGGGTTTAAGGAGAATTTATAGCCTTTTTACTAGGCCTAAAAGTAAACCTCTTATTTTTATTTCCGATTTTTGTGCTGGCAATTTTAGACGTAAATTCCCTCAATATTTCCATGATGTTTACACATTCCAATGAAAAAAATCAAATAACAATGATATAGTAAGTCATTTAAAACACATTTTGATAGCATTTTTACAGTTTTCTTGTTTTAGTTCCAGAACAAAATACACCCTAAATAAATAAGCTTATTTCTGATTTGTGTGCAGGCCTAAGTCTAGGCTCTTGATTTACCATTCAAAATGAGCCAGTGTCTTATTTATCGATGTGTTAACATTACTTTTGGGTATATTGCAATGTAACACAGATGCAAAACTGCAACAGTCACCCCACTTTAAATTTAAAAGAGAGCCCTGGTGATGATATGATGCTAGCGTAGCGTGACTAGGCCTAGCCTATACTTCATAGGATTTTATGGCTATCCTATTTCATATAAATTACTGTGCATTTATTTAACAAGCATAGATGTCCCATCTTTAATTAGATTCAGATTCTCAAAACATAATATGTAAATATTGGATTCCTTTTTTCGAGCAATACAGTGAAAATTGGTTTCGCCTTGAAAAAAAATCGGACTCGTCTGCGGCTCGTCCAATTTTATTTTCAAGGCTTAACCAATTTTCACTGTATCGCCCTCAAGTTATCCAATATTACACCACACTTGGACACCTCATCAACACATAATAATAATATTTGAAATAGGGGCTTTGGGGAACGGAAACATGCTGCAAATAATGTCCTCATAATCATAACTAGGGCCATGTAATTTACAAAGATAAAAATAGCGAATTGCGTGGAATTGCTGGTGAAATGGCAAATTCGCGGAGAAAATGGCAAATTCCGTGGAATTTCGGGAATAATGGCAAATTGCGCGGAATTGTAAATCATTATATGTTAGCGGGTACATTGATGACACTGACCTCTTCGGAACCATTTCCAATTTGTACGATATCTTCTAAAACATTGGCGACATTTTGCACTTCTTCATCGGTTAACACTCTCATATCAGCATTCTCGAGCGTCTCTACCAAAACACTGACTACTTCTCCAACGTTTTCATCTGTGACATTGACCTGAAAAATATAAACGATACCAACAACAACGTATTAAGTTCAATTGATCATGAAATCCGTGGGATATAAGTGTATTTCAAAATGACGCTTTTAGTGATATGCCGCATCAAAACAGAATTGCAACACTAAGCTTACAACTATCATTGGATGGCCGATGGTGTATTTTAGTTCAACTCCTTCAATTCACTAAAATGTTCCGAACAAGTTCGAGAATAACGGTTAGTCCCTTAAGATCTCTAGATCCCAATAATTAATGACGCTTTAGTTACCTTGATTTTTTTTTTCGTGTTTGCTTCACAAATTTTACATGGAATGTTTAAAGAAAAGTGTACATGTACTTCAGGTACCTGGCATGGCATGCACCAAGACAAACCGGGTTATTTTTACATTTCCTATGCGTCAATGGATTACCTGATCCAGTTGAACTAAATCAATGCACGAATTGTTGGTAGCGAGAGAAGAATTCACTCCTGCGCAAGCTGTGTTTCAAAACAAAAATACAATATGATATGATTATTATTTATAATGATATTATTGAATACTACTAGTTTGACCAGGGACAATAAAATAAAGGGACTGGCAACGACATTTACAGCTAATTGTATCGCTACTGTATCATTATTATTATATAACATGTGCGTTTTTATTGCAGGCACTCAAACGTTGCCCTATACATTTCGAAAGAGGATCAAGATACCATTTTCGTAATCTTTCAATAAAACTGTTAAGAGTAATTGATATCTTTGAGAAAAATGTAATAATTTAAGATGCATTTATAGGAATGGATACTTTATAGACTCTTTGTACGTTCCTATTGATTTCAAAAGTGAAATAATAAGGACAATATGTTCTTTCGTATCAAGCAAGACGCACAGCGAGCCGTGCCGTGTGAATGTACTGAGACTCGTACCAGGGTCTATGGGTGACTGTATTATGTATGCTTGATTAAATTATATTGTTCCTGGTTTAACACATTTATAATACAAACCTTAAAACTCTTAACAATACAATCACCCATGTTTGGCATAATTCATGGCCTAGCCATTTGCTTCAAACGTTCTTGATTTGTTTTTCCGGGCTCATTATGAATTTTTCTGTTCATTTTATAAAAAAAATCCTTCTCCTTTAGTGTGATATAAAAAGTGTGTTTCGTTTACTATTTTGAGATGAACGATTTCTTTATTTAGTCTCATCCCACATTACATACAATATAAACACATTCAAAACTAAAACAAAAAGTATCTAAGATTAATCTTACGAATAACTTCTAGAAAGCTTTGGTCAAATCTGGACAAATCAAGATGATCCGGCCCCTTGAAGACACACCAGTAAAAACCACCATCGTTAAAGTTGACGTTGTTTATCTAAATGACAAGAAAATAAATATACGAATTAGAAGGAAGACGACGCGAAGGATGAGATGAGGATGAGAATGAGAATGAGGATGATGAGCAAGAGGAAGAGGAAGAGGATGAGGATGAGGATGAGGATGAGGATGAGGATGAGGATGAGGATGAGGAAGAGGAAGAGGAGGAGAAGGAAGAAAAGATAAAGAGTAGACGGATAAAAGAGGAGAACGAAGAAAGAGGTCAAGGAAGCAAAAGGGAAGGGAGAAAAAGAGGAGGAAGAACGACGAGAAAAAGGTAGAGCAGGATGTGGCGGCGGCGGCAAGCGAGAGACGGTAGAGGAGGGGAGGAGTTGGGCAGGTGCATGAGGAATAAATAAACGAGGAGTATGAAGAAGCGTAGTAGAAAAAAGAGAAGTGGATGAGAATTTGAGAGGAAGGGAATAATGAGGTGAAGATCAGGAGAAAGAAGAATGGAGATAGGAAAGGAGTGGATCATAAGCATGAAAACGGGGAGGAGAAGATTGTAAAGAAAAAGAAGGATAATAAAGCGATAAAGAACATTCATAATTGATGATATATTGTAATAACTGTAGTACCTCAAAAGCACCGCCAGGAGAACCAGATGGAATCAGAACAAATTTAAACTTTTCTTCTCCCATGTCTACACCATCTACATCGAAGATCGTTGTCGTCTCAGCTCCTTTTGATCTCTCTGCTATTTTCACAGCCGTGTCTAGAGTACCATTCCCGGACTGCTTGTAAACCTGTGCAGTGGGACAATCGATCGATAAGTCACGAAATATTCTAAGTGTATCGTGAGGCTTAACCCTAACTTGCGCGTTTTCGAAATAATACTATCACGGGAGAAAAAACAGGTCAAATTAGGGGGAAAGTCCGCCCGCGACAGCGCCGGGAATCGAAACCGGGTCGCTATCCACATTGACCTGTGTACTCAACTTGAAAATGTTCAGATTTTCTTATACGCATATAATATCCATCCCGTCTGCTCGCGCCACGAGATAGACTGGGGAAGCGCGAGCTAC
This sequence comes from Ophiura sarsii, assembly GCA_035610835.1. Taxonomy (NCBI): domain Eukaryota; kingdom Metazoa; phylum Echinodermata; class Ophiuroidea; order Amphilepidida; family Ophiuridae; genus Ophiura; species Ophiura sarsii. The sequence goes on from CM069454.1 coordinate 64,618,599, forward strand.
CAACCGGTGTAGTGATTTGTAGTGACGAGAAAGGTTATATGGTTTGTATGAAAACTGTACTCTCGCTATGATAACACACTGAACAAGGACAGTACTGTACTGTCGTTGTGTTTTAACACACTAAACAACAAACGAGGCCCTTTTATTATCCACCAAGTCATAGAGTGAATAGCACATTTGGCAGGAAAGCCCCGTGAAGTCAAATTATGTGGAGTAATGGGATAGTAAAAAAACTCCCCAAATATGGAATTGAAGGTGCTAACACTGCTTACACTGGGAGAAATGTAAGTGGTCTAGAAGAATGTCGAGCGGTAGCTGGAATTTTTTTGAACAGGAGGCATACGGACCAGTTTATACATTTTGATGGAATTAAGCGTGTTACCAAATTAAAACTAAAAACTGTATTTTATTAGTTTTGTGAACGTCACTAGCTCCAAGCCCCCCGCCCCCACCCCCACCCCCCCCCCCCCCCCCCCCCCTCCGCTCTCAATTTTCTTTTTGCGGAATCCCCAACCACCCACAGCTCTCAAATGTCTGATTCGGAGGCACGTTTCCCAACATTTTTTAAAAGAAAAGAAAGCCCGACCGACCGACCGACCCTAGCTCCGTTTGCCCATAGAACAGGGTTTTTTTCGTTGCCTAAGTACTCAAAATTACAAAATATTCTTTGATTTTGGTATTAGAGAGATCATTTCGGACCCCCTCAACGTTGTCATCGGTCTCGTCTAGTCAGGTATTTTTAGGATGGATACGGTACACAATATAAGTCTGGCATCATTTACTCTGGATCAAAGCGTATATATATATATATCCCAGGTCCGCTTAAATGTACTTACACACTTGAAAATATGTAGTTAAAAATAACCCCTTTTCAGGGTCAACTATACATCAACTGAAAAAGGTTAAAAAAAGAGTTACATTTTAAAAAATGTAACTCTTTTTTTATATTAATTTAATACACTTTTGTGTAATTTTCCTGGTCATCTGGCACAAAAAAGGGGTAAGAAATGACTAGAAACCAGGTCAAAACCTAACCACTTTTCAGATGGTGTAGTCAGGCCTGGGTGTAGTTGACACATTTTAGGTGTGTATCGGCATACCTCAATTTTATCAAACTCGTCGAAGTTATTGTACGGAACGACCCCTGTGATGCTGCATTGTACGCCAACATTGGATCCGACGAACCCCCTTGCGATGGATATTTCGGGTATTACTGGCGGCGGAGCTGAATTTTAACACAAAAATAATACATAGGTTAAATATGTGCACTGCTTCGTAAAACATTTAATATATATATATATATAGTCGACCAACCCTAAGTCGACCAACCCTGGGTGGACTAGGGTTAGGGTTATGGTTTAGGGTTAGGGTTTAGGGTTAGGGTTAGGGTTAGGTTTAGAGTTAGAAACAGTCCCTGGGTGGACAGTCCCGGGGCTGGACAGTCCCGGGGTTGTTTTAGCCAACCCCCTGAGTTTTGTAACATATAATTTAGAATGAATATAGTTTCCAAGGTGTTTTTTAAACAGTATTATGGTTTATTCCGTGAGGGCGCTATTGTAGTCGACCCAGGGTTGGTCGACTTAGGGTTGATCAACCCCGGGTCGCTCTACCCCTGGTCGAAAGTCATGTGGGTATTTCCATCGCTGCATATAGTATAATGAGGTATCATATTACGGGAAGACATTTGCTCACTGTGAGGGGGGTTTAACCTAACAATAAGAAATTTATCAAGCGCTGTAACTTTTGAATGATGTACATAGAAGTAAACGTTGTTGGAAAAGAATTGAGTTAGAGAGTCCATTCATGATATCAAATTTCACTACGCAAGATTCTTGAACTTTGACCCAAATATCACTTTGTTGGCTCACATTTTCGAATCTCGTTTCAATAGCCTGGTGCTAAGCATAGATGAAAGGAACCGACAATTTGGAACCCGGTAGTTTATTTTAACGGAATAAATCGTATTGGAAACTGGAAACCAATGCTTAGCACCAGGCTGCCGGAAACGGATTTCCACATTTTCGGACAACGTACTAAGATCAGTTTTTGGTAAAAAAAATAACAAAATTGCACCAAAATCATTGAATGACACTTCTCTAGGAGGTGTATTTTGTCATAACAATTTTTAGTTTTTACAATTTTGAGGTTAAAAAAAAGAAAAATCAAATTTTGGCATTTTAACGACTATTGATTTTGAACTAGCTAATCATAGAAGCACCGCATATAGTGTATTATATAATTTTCTTACTCGGTGGTTCCGTTTCAATATCGTCATCAGCGATTTCGACGATAAGTCTATAAGGAACGCCTCTGTTACCCTCCGGGTACAATGGATCCCGAAGTGTCAATGTAAATAACTCTACGCCCTCAACGTCCTTATCATCTATTAGCCTAACTTGAACAAACACGATGCTAACCCCAATCGGAAACGTCACTGTTGTCGAGATGAGTTCATAATCCACCAAATTGGTTGCTGTTACGGTCGATGCTAAGCCCTCTGCGATGATTTCTAAAAGGTGTTTGTTGGAAAGACGGGGACAATTAAAAAGAACAGTAGTAGTCACAACAATTATTTGTATTGTCATTTAACAAACGACATTCCAAAATGTCACAAAATGTTTCACAAACGTCAGAATAATTAAATGTCACTACCATACTTGGAATCACCGTGAAAAGTGCATTAAAATAAGTACAAACATTCCTAGTAATGGTTCAGTAATTGATGAGATACAGGGTGACCCAGAAAATGTTGAACCCAAAAATCACAAATTTAAAAAAATGATTAAAAATGAAAATAAATAAATATGGCATTTTGTTTTCAACAGTTATGTAAACAATTTATTCAGCTTTCTGGAGTACTTTAGATCATGTAAATTGACCTTACCAAACTAAAGATACACTTGATTGTGTGACAGGGGGTGTTTTCGTCCTTTTGTAAAAGTGAAAAAATTGTAACTTGGTTCAGATATAAAACTTAATTCTGTTCTAAGTACGGTGAGTTAAGTAATCTTTTCTTTTGATCTGTATTTATCAAATTAACATTTTCAAATGAAGTCAAGGGGATTTCAGTTTTTGTTTTCAAAGTCTCTTATATAATAATAATATTGATTTACATAATAAATGAATATTGATGAGATACTGTACGGAAAGAAATGGTTTCAAACAGGCACTTGTTCTGCTCATGTAGCATGAAACCATTTTTTGCACTTCACTTACACTACAAAACAACACTTCTTACAAAATTACACGTATTTTAAGTTTCGTGAGGCCTATTTTTATGATCTAAAATGTTTCAGAAAGTTAAATGTATGATGCACATAGCTGGTGAACGAGTTATGCAATATTTTGTTATTTTAATGGTAAAAAAAGAAATATTGAATTTTGTGATTTTTGGTTTGGGTTCAACATTTTCTGGGTCACCCTGTAGGCATTGACAGTTGGGAAAGTTTTCTAAAAATGCTGTTTTGAAATGAGAAAACTAATATAGCCGCGTGGAAAGTTGTTAAGTGAATTCAGTAAAAAGGGCATAATGTAATAATCACAAAAAACTATCGTACTTTGTCATTTTAGTAGAGGATTGTCGTTTACGTACTCCATTGAACTTATGGTTATCTTCAAATAAATTCTCGAATGTCGGTTCTTAGTTATGCAAATTAATCAAAACAATACGGAAATAAAAAAAAAGAAGTTTTATTTTGCTCATACATTTGTCAGAATATAGGAATACATGCACAACGTATCCGATTTCTAGATAAACCAGGGTACGCACATCTCAAGATATAAATCTATGTGTATTGGACTTGATGCTTATTAAATATATTAAAATAATACGCAAATGAGGTTATTTTACAAAATTGTTCTTATAAATATTTACGGTAAATCTTTTACGAGTCACCAAACTTGACTTTATCTGGAGAAAGAGTGGTGGTGTTTATTATTGGCATTTAACACTTTCCACGCGGCTATTAGTTTTGCCGGTATACAAAACAGATTTTTCAGAAACCTTTCCCAACTTTCAAGAATTACTGAACCAATTCTAGGCATGTTTGTTCTTATTTTAATGCACTTCTCATTGTGATTTCAAATATTGTTATGAAATCAATTATTTTGACAATTTTGAAACATTTTGTGAAATTTTGGAACTGTCGTCTGCAGACGACTGCCACGTGGAAAGTAAATTTCTCTGGATTAATTTGTTAGGTGTGGGTGTGGGGGTGATATGCCGTGAAGTGCCAAGGATGCTACAATACTGGTAAATATTTTAATTACTGACTTACCCACATCTTTAGATTGAACGGTACCCTCTCGTGAGAGCGGTATATTAATGACCCCATCATTCTCACTCACTCGCCATATATTGTCCGGGGTGTCCCACCTAAAGAGGGCTATAATAAGTAAATACAAATGCAGCAACGAAAAAGCAGCATAAGTATCCGATTGATTGGTGATAAAAAGTAATTGTAAATGAAAAATATACAATACAAACCATCTGAACCATTCTGTAAAAAAAAAAAATTCAAAAAACCCTGTAAACGTCGTCCATGTTGAATTATCAACAAATGGTCATGTAATTGTGAAGTCAATAACCGAAAACAAAATGGCACCCGGGCGCCGTTAGGGTCGCGGTGGGAATCAGAAGCATAGCCTAAACGCGGTGGAGCGCTGTGTGGATTTATACACTGACGCATTGAATTCTGTGTCCTCAAGAGTCACCGAGCACCCTATTCCCCATTGCACCCTAAATTACGCACGTGACGTCAGAGTGTATTCAAGTGACGTCAAATTACCATCTGGCACGTGGTATAGTACACGTAATTCAGTGACATGCGAATGCAAATGATGCATCTTTCAGCGCGATACCAACTGACGCCACGGACGTACATGGGGTGTGGAACAAGGAATAGTAGAGAATAGAAAGTGATGGTGAAAGATAGAGAAAAGACAAACGAGAAAGAAAGTAGAAATACACAATGATATCTATCTTAAAGTACACTTAAATTAAGGTTTACACTGCCAACGAATTGATAATTTTGATAAACCTGACCTTTATTTTAAATCCTAGATATGTTGTACTCCTAATCGAATCCTAGACTAAGTCTCTCGCATACAAAACGAGGTACAAGGCAGCGATCACTCACAATATTGCTGCAACAGCGTACTTCATTCCGTATGAGAGTTGTGGAATTTTCAAAATAATTCCCTAACTACACCACCCCTAAAACATTGTTTGATAGCCTCGTCTGGCAGAACTATTCTATTTCTCTGTTATAATAAATATTTTTATAATAGATTATAGATTTTTGGAAAAAAGAAAGCTCACCTTTGCAACGTCGTCTGCCACAGATAGGCCTACTTTACCAATTCAACACATCGTCTGGTATTACATAGTGACGTACGGTAAGCTTTGGTCGTTTTTTGACATAAAACTTATTTTGTTTAGATCGTTATAGAGGCTATATAGAACACTATATACGTCACTATGTCATGCCACCGACGAAATGTGTTGAAATTCTAAGATATATCTCCAACACAAGGAATACGAGGAAGCAAGACAATAACAATGCAGTGTGACGTCATTCAATCTCAACCGGATTTCCAAACCACGTGACCATGAGCGTAGACCTAATGGAACTCCTGCGCACGATCCCAACCTCTAGTGACCAATCACGTCGATCCCTAGACACGGTACTATCCTTCCAGCGATTAATCCAATTCCAAATCCCTTCATGACGCAATATCTTTGTTGAAAAGTTTAGTGTTGCCTCAAACAATGGCAATCATTCGTACTGAAAATAAACAGAAATGGTTCTTTGGTTATATATCTATCAAATACCCGGGATCAAATCTTAATTTAATTGATCACAAATACGAAGGAATTAATTTAGTGTTTCCCTCGAGGTGATTGAGAAAGATTAAAAAAGCCGTAACATAAACAATTCCTAACCCTTGAATGGAAGGGTCCAGAGGATTAACCTTTCAAGAACATGGAATGCCTTTATTTCATTTCATTTTCCACTTTAAAACAATTTTAAAAGCCGTAAAGTACCAATGACTAGGGAGAAATCGCCGAATTACCAATTATTTAGATCAAACGGTTTGAAATGTAACTTAACACTTTATTACACGTGGCAGGTGTCTGCAGACGACATTCCAAAATTTCACAAAATTTTTCAAAAATGTCGAAATAATGGAATTTCATGACCATATTTGGAATCACCATGAGAAATGCATTAATATAAGTACAAACATACCTAGTATTGAGACAGTAATCCATGAGATAGACCTTGAAAGTTGGGAATGGTTTATGAAGAAATATGGTTTGTATAATATGGTCAAACCAAAAGCGGCGTCGTGGTGGGAAAAATGAAAACGATTGTATTTCAAATTTTGTATTACGTAATTCCTAATCCTTACCATTATAAGACAATTGATGACTAGAATGTTATGCTTCAATATCCAAACACAATGTTGCAGAAGATCCCAAGGCAATACAAATAAATCTTTCCACGATCTATATCTGTTTGAACAAATATAAAAATATACAAATTATGTCAGTATGTATCATTGGTATCAAAATAACCATCGTCATCGGTATTGTCATCGTCGTCGCTATCGAAATCGTCATCATCACGCCCGTCTCTCGGATTTCCCAGTCCTTGACTTCGGGAATGTCCATGTGTTCCACAAAGAGTTTCCCATAGGAAATCAGTACACCCTCTGCCCTTTCAGGAACACCATTACATGTAGTACCACGTTATTTCGGCGCTGTCTGTCATAACCTGTGATATTTTGATTTCATACAGCTCCGTTTGATGGTTCATGTTGATGGTACCACCTTCACCCTAAAACCACTTCCGCCGCCACCACAACTTAAGGAAAACACATAAATGAACGTCGAGTCTTTTTTGTATTTCCTTTGAAGCGTTTTCCTTACTTTTAGGTGTTTTTATATTTGTTCCATTCACGAGATTCCACCCACCCGTACAGTTGGGTTAGTGACACCTATGTTAAGAATAACGATACCAATTTCAGCTCAAATCTAATTTTGGGGTGGGATATACATTTACATGAATAATAATAATAATAAAACCATGAAGCATGAAGCTCAGAATTTGAATATTTACCCACCGATGCCACCCCTACCATATTCACCACCACAGCCACTACCGCCAATAACACCACCTCCACCTGACAACCACAACCACTACCACCACCACTGCTATAATAGTACTACTATCACCATATCCACCACAACCCCATCCCCAACAACTACCACCAAAAACCATACCAATTTCAACACAAATCTGATTTAGTAATCTAGGGGTGGGATACATTTACATAAAGCTCATAATTTGAATTCTTACCCACCGACACCACCACCACCACCATCATCATCACCACCACCACCACCACCATCACCACCACCACCACTACCACCACCACCACCACCACCACCACCACCACCACCACCACCACCACCACCACCACCACCACCACCACCACCACCACCACCACCACCACCACCACCACCACCACCACCACCACCACCACCACCACCACCACCACCACCACCACCACCACCACCACCACCACCACCACCACCACCACCACCACCACCACCACAACAACAACAACAACAACAGCCACAACCGGGCATCACCAGCGCTACTGCAACCGCTACAAACACCACCACCTCCACAACCACAACAACCACCACCACAACCGCCACCAATGATAGTGAATTAGCGTAGTATTAGTGAAGTTAAAGGTAGATGTTCCGATTGCTGGCCCGATTTTCAACTTGATGTTTTCTATTTTACATGAAAGGTCATCCTTAAAATTGTCACATTCCAAAGTTTGAGTTGCATAATTCCAACGGTTCTTTTTTTAGAGCACATATTTGCCCATTGAGTAGTACACAAACTGGTTGGTAGTTAACCACCTTTGGCAGTAATTCACCACATTTTAGCATATAATTTCTAAATGGAACATTTCTGGCCCCTAAAATTTTACAGGCATAATGAGAAAAATATGGGGATTCTTCTGATATCAAAATACCTTGATGTGAAGAAAAAAAATCATAGCCCCAAAAAAGTGATCGGAACATACACCTTCAAGTAGTTTTCCTTACTTCTAGGTGTTTTATGATTATTCCATCCCCGTACAGTTGGGTTAGTGACACCCCACGCTAAGAACAACGATACCAATTTCAGCCCCAAATCTAGTTTAGGGGTGGCGTACATTTACACGTAGCTCAGAATCTGAATGACTTTATACTCACACAAAAATATGTATCGTTCTTCTTGTGGTATTCTTTATGCAGTCGGTAGGTACATCATTTCAATCCTAATTGAAACGGAAAAGGTATGGCAAATGTTAAAGACTATTGAAGTTGGTTTTGATGGGGACAATAAAATCTCAACTTATATTCAGCAGGCTTAATCACCACCAGCAATACCATCACGTTATACCAACGCAAGTTTAAAAAAAATAAAACAGGTAATATTTGTATATAATAAATCAGTTTTGCGTTTTGGAATTATTTTGCAGGAATATCACATACAATATGACCTTTCGTCAGGTTAAAGCCTATTTGAAATTACTTGTTGCGTTGTTGGAAACGGAATTTATACGGTTCAGATGTGTTAAGGGCACGGTGTCCATTGCACTCTATTGAGTTCCATCAGTTAAAGCTAATCCAATGTCAATTTCAAAATTATCGCGAACCTATTTTTATATATGTGACGTGTCTTTGAATCTTGCATAAGATAATAAGCGTACCTTGTTAACTTTCCACGCGGCTATTAGTTTTACCATTATACAAAACATGTTTTTCAGACATCTTTCCCAACATTCAAAGTCTTAGCTCAAGAATTACTAAACCAATACGGTAATAGGCATCTTTGTACTTTTTTTTAATGCATTTCTCATGGTGATTCCAAAAATGGAAACTCAATAATTCTGACATTTTTGAAACATTTTGTGAATTTTTGGAACTGTCGACTGCCGCGTGGAAAGTTGTTAAGAGAATATTCTCGAATCACTAACAAATCAACATAATACAACTAACAAAACACCTTATATCGTCCATCATAGTCTTTCAAAATAAATTAGTTATTTTTGAAGACAAAACAAATCGGGTTTTAAAAAGACGAAAACAGACGGATCTCTCGAGCAGGTTCGGTCAGTCGAGCGAGTTTAAAAGGGTTTTTCAAGATTTTTAAAAAAAAATGTTCGATTTTTTTAGTCAAATCATTTAAAAAATCAGCTGTTTTTTGGCCGAGAATCTGTCGATTTTTTTTTCTCACAAACTTTTCACAAACATTTCCGATTTTCGCACCGACCTTGACAGGTCCGTGCGCCAGACCGGAGGTATTTCTAGCAATGTGGGCAATTTGTTGTGGGCAAAAGGCTTCACATCCCATAATAATTTAATACAAAAAAATCACAGAGTTGTTATGCAAAATTACTAACGTCCATGCAAAATGTTTTGCAAAAGGGCTTAGATCCATATTTTTAAAACTAAAGAAAATTAGTAACAACAAAATAAAAGTGATTGATTTGAAAAACATTCTGCATTTGATCGGTATACTATATGTACCTCTTTCATAATACAAATAATATTTCAAAGGGTCAATCACACTCAGTCCATAATACTTTCAAGCAAATGTATTGAAAAGGTTATGTTGCCTATAATATTTAATTGATAGCCCACATATAATCTTGCGTCATACTAACGATTCCCTATAGTTTACATTCCATAATGTACGTTTGACTTATATTGTATAGTTATTAACATTTGTTTTACCATACCGGTATACAAAACAGATTTTCCAGAAACCTTTTCCAACTTTCAAGGCCTAACTCAAGAACTACTGAACCAATACTAGGCATGTTTGTACTTATTTCAATGCATTTCTCATAGTGATTCCAAATATGGTAATATTATTATATGAAATTTTTGAAACACTTTGTGATGTTTCCAATGCCATGCCGTCTGCAAACGCCTGCCGCATAGAAAGGGTTAAGGAAGTAACTTGCAAAATGCTAAAGGAACTTTTACCCAAATAATGCGATGACAATAGGGCTATTGTCATATATTATTTACGGACATACCCTGTCGGGCACACGTGTTGAACCAGGATTCTGTTAAACGTATGTTTACCATATACATGTATTTGTTCTTGATTTTATTATTTTATTTCGCTTCAAACCATATCCTAACACCGTTACCGCCACCGTCTATATTTATTGTCATCAGAATGTTTTGACCGCATCTCCGTAAATAATTCACATTAACTAACATTTGAAATGAAATTTGCTTCCTGGCAATTCGGGCAATGTATTAATCGTACTTTGCTCCATTCAAATTAAAGCGCCCCACTATAATTATAGGCCTATATAAGTGTGTTGGCTTGTCTTGGGTGTTTGAATATAAGTAAACACTGTAAACGGGGTTAACATTTTTTAATAAATTGTAATATTATTTACGAACGAGAAAACAGGCCAGACAAATGAACTGGCGGTGAGCAAATTATATTAACATGGATAAAACCTCGATTTTGAAGTTATTAAGAATCGTATTGCTTTGTAACTTTGAAGATGTTTTAGGTCATGCAATTTGGCAAAAAAGCTGCATCACAGGACGTAATCAAGAGTGTTTCATGAAAAATGTGAAGCACACGTTTGGTATCAAAATGATACCTCAAGTGTTCTATCCAAATATGTTTTCAATTTAATGCTGCAAATTATTTCACCGGATATATGAAGGTATCTTAACTTTTGGGACACCGGTGACCCTGTATAATGCAGATTTTATTAGAATAGTTGGGCTAAATCTTAGTCTGAAGTGTAATAGTGGAGCGGATATGTAACAAAAAATGGCCAAGATGTTCACTTTTGGCAGGAAGTATGAAAATTGGCACATAGGGGTGTTTTGATGCGCTGATTTCAAAAAAACACGGAACCACATTTTTTGAGCAATGGTGCGGCGGCCATCTTGAATTTCAAAATGGCCGCCATAAAAATATAGGAGATTTAGTAAAATTGCTCTAAATCAAATACTTTTGAGATTTATACCCCAGATTTCACCAATATGTTCTCTATAACATGGTGCATAATTTTAGATGGATTGGTTGTGGCAGTTGTACTTTGGTTATTGCCTGTTACCATGGAAACCATCAAAAACAGACATTTTCAAGGGAAAATACCTCTACAATTGCTCTTATTTGGAGATTTTTGTATCTATTCATCATGATATTGCTTTTAGTATCATCTGCAATTATACATAATTTGGATGAAAAATTTGCATTTCAATTTTGAGTGGTATCCATGGAAACTTTTTAAATGGCGGTTTGACGAAATATATGTCAAAATCACTTCTTTTTCAACCATTTTTTTACCAATCAATTGCTGGTAAAACACTATTATATTGAATCGGATGTGAATAAGATGTTCACTTTTGGCAGGAAGCATGAAATCTGGCACATAGGGGTGTTTTAATGCGCTGATTTCAAAAAACCACGGAACAACATTTTTTGAGCAATGGTGCGGCGGCCATCTTGAATTTCAAAATGGCCGCCATAAAATATAGGAGATTTAGTAAAATTGCTCTAAATCAAATACTTTTGAGATTTATACCCCAGATTTCACCAATATGTTCTCTATAACATGGTGCACAATTTTAGATGGATTGGTTGTGCCATTTGTACTTTGGTTATTGCCTGTTACCATGGAAACCATCAAAAACAGACATTTTCAAGGGAAAATACCTCTACAATTGCTCTAAATCATCTATTTTTAGATTTATACCCTGATATTTCACCAATATGTTCTCTATAACATGGTGCATACTTTTAGATAGATTGGTTGTGCCAGTTGTACTTTGTTTATTACTTGTTACCATGGAAACCCTCTAAAATCACTCTTATTTTGAGTTTTTTGTCAACTATTCATCAAGATATTGCATTTAGTAGAGGTGTGATTTATTTTTGACAACGAAAGAATATACATCGGACATTATTTGCAGCGCAAGTTTCGGAGCATTGTCCATACATTTTCTGATTGAAAATAAAAGTTCATATCTGAGGATCGAGAGGCGGTATATCGTCACTGGTCAGCCTGCTTCGATAATTGCCTAACTTATTTTTTCTAGTTTTGAGAAAACAAACAAAAATAGGAAAAGTGAGTTAGGCAAATATCGAAGCAGGCTGCCGATATGTTGAATTGCACCATGAATAGTACAGGTGAATTCCAACAGGAGCAGTACATGTTGGATAGAATTAGGTTGGGGATATACCTTTAAGTGAAATGTGGCTTGTTATAGGACCCATTTTAAACATTTTACATAATTATTACAATCTGCCTAACTCACAATGCTGACTTAGGCAGAATTACAATTGTGCATTTTATCAACACTTTTGATTTTATCAACACTTTTGATTTTATCAACACTTTTGATTCTATCAACACTTTTGATTTGTCAATGACTTAGGTATTATTACAGCAAGTGCATAATGTAATGAAGTCATAATTTATGCAAAAAACTCAATTTCGCTGAAAAGTGAGTTAGGCAATTATCGAAGCAGGCTGATGATATGCAAAAGCATCGATAGCTAGTACACAGAGAGGCAAGAGGGTGCCTAGACTGAAATATAGTCATCTTTCATGTTTGGTGTCTAGTCTGAAAGCTTAGAGTGGTGTTTTTTTTAAAGAGAATCCGGCTAAAAGTTCTGTAGAAACCGGTACTCCTCTCCATTTCTTTCTTACGGATAATTCAGAGCCCCAAGTTTTCTGCTTTGTCTTTTAGAAGACAGAATTTAATGTTAACCAGTCACTATGTTTGATTATGAGGGCGGATCAGTGCTCCAGCTACGTACACAAGATAATACTTTCTTTATTGTGTTATGCCATTCTTTTCACCACATTCTTAGCTTCCTCTTCCATACATTTCTTGCAGGCTTTTAAGATATTAGCCGTCTTTTGCATGTCTGTAGTAACAGTACAGCTAAAGTTTATCCTCTAGCCAGATTTCTTTTCGCCGAGAATGTTGGCAAACTCAAATCGCATGGCATGCTGAACTATAGGTGACCATTCAGCTAAAGTTTGAGACGGATGAGGGCAAAAGACGCTATGCTACCTTGTCTCAACGTTTAGGGCAATCCAGAGAATGATGGAAGAACATGAACGCCCATTTAAACAAGTCTTACAAGGCAGATAAATCAAACAGATAGAAGATCTTCAACGGGCTGACATGAATGGTGACTATTCCACCACATAAAAATGATCTCTCAAATTCCATCCGATAACCAGCTGCGCATCAGGACCTGTCAATCCAAATAAATCCTCCCACACTCCCAGACATATCCAGAAAGCCATTCATCAAACACGGCTGCGCTCTTTCTTGACTGTGCAATCAAATCTGAAGCATTCCAATATGGCAGTGACGTATTGGTAAAATGTGTCCATAAACACTATATGGAAGTCGATCATATCTACACCACCCTCAAACACCCAATCTACTAAAGAAAGGGGACCTCTCTCTTATGAGCAACTGTAGAGGAATATCACGAATTAAAGATCACGTTGACCCCATTTTGATGAATAAACAGACTGGCTTTCGTCATGGCAGAAGCATTGATGTGATGGTTGATGGCAGTATCTCTGATCCTTTTGCTGTCTCCAAAAGGTTACATGCTGGCTCCATTCCTCGTTGCAATATTTGTAGACTACAATTATTGAAGAAGGCTACATGTGATCTTGACTGCGGAGTTGTGACACATCTACCAATGGCACCCTGCCATGCCTGCCGTTTCCGGAACAACGGTTCTAAAACGACCTACATTTTGCAGATGACTTACTTGAGACCACAATTCTGTGAGCTCAGCTGACAAATACTGCTACAGCAGCAAAAGACCTTGGCCTCATTATTAATTAGCGTATCCCAAACAAAGTAGATGACTGCCAACTGATGCAGTCCTCACCTAACACTCCAGGTCTGTTGGGATCAGCCATGTGGCGGAATTCAGGTATCTTGGGTCTATTATGGCACAGATTTCAGGTATCTGTGGGTCTATTACGGCACAGATTTCAGGTATTTGTAGGTCTATTATGGCATCGGGTGCAAGTGACCTTAAAATACGGAGGACTTAAGCATGGTGTGCATTCGGGAAGTTAGCTATTAAAAGTGAAATTATTCAACACGTGTGCCGCCAGCTGGGAATCCTTGGACATACATTTCAGCTCCGTCTCCTTGATGAAGAGCCTGCTAGAATGTATGCCACCTACATACCAATTGCTGAAGGTTTAGGCTTGCACGACCTGGTCGCCCGAAGGAGACCTGGTCGTCAATGTACATCATATTTGACCTACATGTATATACGACACGTATGTTATAGAGGACAATGAAAGCATGATTCAAGAATGACTGTGACAGATAATCACTCTTGCTGAAGACTGACGTACATAGAGAAAACTTCTAGTCGCCTACTCTTCAGCTGAAGGATCATAATACATGTATATTATATCACAGGCATTACGGAAGATTTAAGGCTACAACGGGACAGTTACGGAAGATTTAAGGCTACAACGGGACAGTTACGGAAGATTTAAGGCTACAACGGGACAGAAGAATTTTTGCAATGCGAGCACACAATCTTTTTTGTGTGAATTAAATTAAATTCATTATATAGTGGGTGTGGTTTGGGATGTTAGCAGGCAATTTGATTGGTTTTTGGCTCATTTTCTGCCAAAATGCCCATACATATGAGACAATGGTGTATAGTTTGGGGCAGGGTTTAATTAATTCAAATACTAATAGTGCGTATGATCTCCGCGTTAGCGAGCCCTACACAACGTCGCCGGCGTATGCGTTGTGCGTAAAACGCAGCGTTGCCATGTGCGTGTGTGCTAAAGAACGGGATTAATGCGAAGCAGGAAGTTGGTAAACAGCTTGCTGGATTCGCCGATTTTATAAAGGGGGAAATTTGTTGTTGTTTGATTAAAATAAATCTAACAAACTGCGTTATTTTATGATAAAAGATCAAAATATCCAATAAACTAAATAAGAATGAGAAAACCACTTAGAGAACAAGGTTATTATGCAATGCATGATTGAAGGGAAGAGAAAGAAAAGCAGACCACGGTCCTGATAAATTGACCAACTTAGATCGATTACTGGACTCCTTCTCCGTGATTGTTACACTTTTGATGACTTTGGTGTAGTATCTGCGCGTCACGAGCTGTTAGTCATGAACCATCCAACCAACGAATTTTGTTTTTAAATCGAATTTTGATGGTTACCCTGACAACAAGTATGTTAAATACAACTGACACAATTAATCCGTTACTAGCTCTGTATACAACTTCATGCATTTTGTACCATCCTGAAATATATTATATTGAACTGTTGTGTTTAGAAACAAATAGAGTGGTTAAATTTTGATATTGTTGAAAAAGGAGTGATTTTGACTTTTTGTTCACCAAGCCGCCATTTAAATGAGTGAAATTAAGAGATACTTTTGCCCAAAAATGTCTATTTTTGATGGTTTCCATGGTAACAAGTAATAAACAAAGTACAACTGGCACAACCAACCCATCTAAAATTATGCACCATGTTATTGAGAACATATTGATGAAATATCGGGGTATAAATCTCAAAGATAGTTGATTTAGAGCAATTTTAGATGTATTTTCCCTTGAAAATGTCTGTTTTTGATGGTTTCCATGGTAACAAGTAATAACCAAAGTACAAATGGCACAACCAATCCATCTGAAATTGTGCACCATCTTATAGAGAACACATTGGTGAAATCTGGGGGTATAAATCTCAAAAGTATTTGATTTAGAGCCATTTTACTAAATCTCCTATATTTTATGGCGGCCATTTTGAAATTCAAGATGGCCGCCGCACCATTGCTAAAAAAATGTTGTTCCGTGGTTTTTTGAAATCAGCGCATTAAAACACCCCTATGTGCCAATTTTCATGCTTCCTGCCAAAAGTGAACATCTTATTCACATCCGATTCACTATAATAGTGTTTTACCAGCAATTGATTGGTGAAAATGGTTGAAAAAGAAGTGATTTTGACATATATTTCGTCAAACCGCCATTTAAAAAGTTTCCATGGATACCACTCAAAATTGAAATGCAAATTTTTCATCCAAATTATGTATAATTGCAGATGATACTAAAAGCAATATCATGATGAATAGATAACAAAAATCTCCAAATAAGAGTGATTTTAGAGGTATTTTTGCCCAAAAATGTCTATTTTTGATGGTTTCCATGGTAACAAGTAATAATCAAAGTACAACTGGCACAACCAATCCATCTAAAATTATGCACCATGTTATAGAGAACATATTGGTGAAATCTGGGGGTATAAATCTCAAAAGTATTTGATTTAGAGCAATTTTACTAAATCTCCTATATTTTTATGGCGGCCATTTTGAAATTCAAGATGGCCGCCGCACCATTGCTCAAAAAATGTGGTTCCGTGGTTTTTTGAAATCAGCGCATCAAAACACCCCTATGTGCCAATTTTCATGCTTCCTGCCAAAAGTGAACATCTTTTTCACATATCCGCTCCACTATAAGTGTGCCTTTTGTTAAAGGTATATTATGTGACCTTTTCCAGGGAACGCCCTCAATCCCCGGAAAAAAATTGGAAGCAGATTTTCTTGCAGATTTATTTTTTCCTGATCATAATCATGAATATGTTCCAAGTTACAGAGCGATACGATTCCTAATAACCTCAAAATCATGGTTTTAGAGTGAATTTAGAGTAAAATTTTGAAAAATAGAATTGTACCGCTCGGTACAATCTATTTTCAAACCCTGATTTTGAAGTAATTAGGAATCGTATCGATCTGTAACTTAGGAGATCTTTATGATTTATGATCAAAAATTCAAATCTGCAAGAAAATCTGCTTTCTTAGTAGAAATCTATGATAGAGGGCGCTACTTGAAAAAGATCACATAATATGCCTTAAAAAGGGGCATTGAGAGATTGCTGAGAAAAATGTAATTTGGAGGGAAAAAAAGAATTGTTTTAATAGATAAGGTACGTAGGAACCCTGAAGTGTAATGATTTATAGGAAACGGTTTAATAATGGCGCTAGATTGAAATTTGGTTGGCGCAAGTTATGCGGTGAGTGATGCTGATAATTCCGATGTCATCTACATCGAAATTACCAAATCATGAAAATGTTACATGATAAACCATTTTCGTTCTTCAGGTGGTTAGTTTAACCATATCCCAGAGTATTACGTAGGTGCAAAAAAACACCTGATTTCCAAAATTGGAATTGAGGGCGCACTCCCATCCGTATCTCATAGTGCCCCTTTAATGCTTTCCACGGGGCAGGCGTCTGCAGACGAAATTCCAACATTTCACAAAATGTTTCAAAAATGTAAAACATATTGAACTTCATTACTAGATTTGGAATCACCATGAGAAATGTATTGAAATAAGTACAAACATGCATAGTATTGATGTTCAGTAATCTTGAGATAAAGTTTGAAAATTGCGAAAGGTTTCTGAAAAATCTGTTTGTATGGTAAAACTAATAGCCGCGTGGAAAGTGTTAATGTGAAAAAAAATGAAATCGAAGGTTACCTAGTTACATATGTTTGATTTGTATTGGAATGCGATACAATACGGACTAGTGATTCATTGCATATTTAATGTATTAAATTATAATGAACATTGTACCAGGGAGTGCCGATCGTACTATACTAGTAATGTGTCACCTACATTTCAATTTTCATTGCCTGTCAACACTTTCCACTAGTTTTACCAGAAACCTTTCGTAACTTTCAAAGTCTATCTCAAGATTTATTGAACCAATACTAGGTATATTTGTACTTATTTTAATGCATTTCACATGGTGATTCCAAATAATATGTAAATGAAATTCAACAATTTTGACAATTTTGAAACATTTTGGAATGTCGTCTGCAGACGCCTGTCTCGTGGAAAGTGTTTGAAAGTTATCTTTTTGAGGACTATAACAATACCGGATCGGTCATACTATTTATAGATTTTACTTTTACTTGTGCTGGCATGGGTGCTAGAAACAGAGGCGTAACCAGCGGGTGGTTTAGGGGGGGGGGGGGGGGGGGGGGGGGGGGTACCAGTCCATCAGGTTATGTTAAAAAGTTAACATTATTCCATTGATTATTAAATATTTGTAACATTTGATTTTCCTTTAACCCGTCACCCACCCCAGCGTTCTATACTTCCATTATTGTTTTGAAAAAAATGTAAATTTTCTGACGATATTTGACTGAATTATCCAAAAGTTGAGCTCTCTAAAAGACATTTCTTCCTGGTTATGATGAACAATTCAACATTCCCTCTTTACGTTCATTATTATTATGGTTCTGTTATAATTCAAACTATTGCTTATTATTTTAACACAAAACAAGCACAGGCAATTTGTCAAGCCGTTTTAACGTGTTTGATGATGTTTTAAAACTTTCCACGCGGCAGGCGTCTGCAGCCGACATTCCAAAATTGCACAAAATGTTTAAAAAGGTTACAATTATTGAATTTCATCACCATATTCAAAATCAACATGAGAAATACATTAAAATAAGTACAAACATGCCTATTATTGGTTCAGTAATTCTTGATATACACTTTGAAAGTTGGCAAAGGTTCCTGAAAAATCTGTGTTTTTTTTTATAACGGTATAACTAGATGTTGCTACAGTCATATATATCCTTGTTGGGCATTCTTATATACATCTAGCAACAAAAGTCCCTGACCAGGTGCTTTGAGAGTGGCTAATTGAAAATAGATAATCGGTACCAAAAGTCTGAGATAAACATAACATGAGCAAATTTCTTCTCCGCAGTTTGATACCTCATTCAACAAAATCGAATGGATACTTTTAAAGTTATGGCGGTTTCAATGACCACGCATAACAACAGCAAAGTTGCACTAGGTATATGAAATCATTGATTTATGTATGATTACGCACTGAAAATGTGTGTGTAAAGATAGCAAAGACTTTCATTCTTCACTGCTAGTCACACCCTTTGTCCCGCAAACTCCAGACCCATTCATCCAGATATCTAGGTGGCTCGTTCAGATAGCACAGAGTCATGACAGTTATCACACACAAATCAATGATTTCCTATACATTGTACCTAGTGCAACTTTGCTGTTGTTATGCGCGGTCATTGAAATCGCCATAACTTTAAAAGTATCCATTCGATTTTGTTGAATGAGGTATCAAACTGCGGAGAAAAAATTTGCTCATTCAATGTATATCTCCGATTTCTAGGACCGATTATCTATTTTGAATTAGCCAACCTCAAAGCACCTGGTCCGGGACTTTTTTGTGCTATTAGGTGTAGTGTCAACAGGCAATTTAATGGCCCTATATATTTTGAGACCATAGAAGTAGGCCTATATAGTTTGGGGCGGGACTTGATTCGTATACCTTCAGTCCGTATGATCATCGCGTTAAGAGTTTCAAGTACGTGTGCTAAAAATGTTATTATTCGAAGCAGGCAAGTTGGTAAACAACTCACTGGATTTGCCGTTTTTGTCGAGGGGGTAACTTAGAATGTCTTGGTCCAATCTAGAAAGTCTTGATCCAATCTAGAAAGTCTTGATCAAAACTAGAAAGTCTTGATCAAAACTAGAAAGTCTTGATCAAATCTGAAAGTCTTGATCATATCTCGAAAATCGTGGTCCAATCTACAAAATCTTAATTTTTAGAAAGTCTTGATCAAATCTCGGAAGTCTTGGTTCAATCTAGAAAGTCTTGGTCCAATCTAAAAAAAGTCTTGATCAAAGTCTTGGTACAATCTAGAAAGTCTCGATCTAGAAAGTCTTGATCCAATCTAGAAAGTCTTGATCCAATCTTGAAATCTTGATCCAATCTAGAAAGTCTTGACCCAATCTAGGAAGTCTTGATCCAATCTAGAAAGTCTTGGTCCGATCTAGAAAGTAAGCTTGATTCAATTGCAATCGAACATTCATCGACATTCAGACTATATAAATACGAAAATAATTATATGAACAAGTGCTTACCTTTGTTGCTTGACAGATCTAAGCAGATAAACTACTGCATGTTGGCTTTAGGCACTTCCACGCAAAACATTCACAGACCCGCCACATAGTCCTGAATGACGGTATCAAACTATTGGAATATAAAGCCCCGGGATGCAACTATACAGAACAGCATCTCGGGGGTACGACCTTACACGTCGACTTGAGTTGAGGAAGTAATGTAAAAATGTTGGATTTTTATTTCGCAAAGTTTTGGCGGTTTCAGATAAACATCCTGGTACGAATGATGACAATAAAACTATTCAAGTGTTTTGCTTGAGAGACTATATAGCGCGTCTACATGTAGTCTATTCATTGTATGCATGGACCTGATCATGACCTTTGGCAATTTCAACTCAATGAATTCTACCAAATCTGATATTGAAACTTATTGTGTACACACTATAGTATGTTATAGACGTACATTGGCTTGGGTTAAATTGAAACATAATTGCGATCGTTTTTGCAACATAATCATGATAATCACGTTCATGAGTAATCAGACATTATGTTGAATGAAGTATAGTGAAAGCAACATTTCGCGTCATGGTCTTGTGTATTTATATATCAAAATGCATAAAATGGGAACAAACGATGAGACACAATTCAAAGTCAGCGGTGCGTGCAAAAGGGAATTTACCAGAGATTTTACCTAGCACGATTGGCATAATACATGTACGTGACTGATCGTCGAATTTTACGTAAGTCTAAATTCTGAAAGGTATTGTACTTACCCTTACTATATAAATTGCGGTTATTCTATACTTCTAGCACTAAAAAGTGACTTCTTCCTTATCCGGGATGCGAATTTATTAACCGTAAACAACATTTGGCCAAATATGTATACATGTATTAGTCTCATCATGTATACTTTACGCTTTATTCCTTCAAGGTTATCAAATGTTGTTTACGGTAAATAATATCGCATCCGGGATAGGGAGGGTGACCCATCAAAAGTGAAGGTATATAAGGAGACGGTCGAATTTGATTACTCTTTTTTTAATCGTATGTGTTTATTTTCCTCTTTTCATATACACCTGTTGACATCATTATCATGATTATTATGTTCATACATATTCGATATTTTCACATGTTTTCATAATTTCAATATTTTCACATATTATTACATGTTCTCATAATTTTCAATATTTTCACAGATTACACGCTTTCGTATTTCCCATCCTTACATATTTAATGCGCCCATATAAATTTTGAAACAAATCAATAAAAATACTACATTGCACATTACAATAGTGAGTCTGCATTCCATATTTCAATGTGAATCATGTTGATTGACTAATTTGACTTACGTGAGGGTGAATCGTGTGAAAAAACATTGTATCAGCAGTGGCGGCGCCACTAGCATAACTGTTTTTAAAGATAAGTTAAAATTTAGCTTTTAATGTCAAAATTGCTTGAAAGTATCTTAATTTGATCTGAACATTTAAGAGAAACAAATACAAAGTTTAAGCTAATTTGAGGTAATTTGACATATGAGGTAGTTTGACACGGTTCTTTACATTAGCAACATTTGCTGCATATCCAAGAGTTCAACCGAGTTCAGTCCCCAATCACATTTAATGCGAATACGTTGAATTTAGACCGAAGTCTCACTGTAACAAAAGGAGAACTTACGTGCGTGTTAAAGGCATATTATGTGATCTTTTCCAGGGGGCGCCCTCTATTTATGATTTTCTTTTAAGAAAGTAGATTTTCTTGCAGATTTACATTCTGATCATAATTCATGAATATATTCTGAGTTACAGAACGATACGATTCCTAATTACGTCAAAATCATGGTTTCAGAGTGAATTTAGAGTGAAAAATAAACTGTCCTGCTAGCAGGACAGTTTATTTTCACTCTTTAGACCATGCTCTTGAAGTAATTAGGAATCGTATCGCTCTGTAGCTCAGAATGTATTTATGATTTATGATCAGAAATGTAAATCTGCGAGAAAATCTACTTTTTAAACACGTGATGCTGTATTTCACTACGCCAGCGATCGTATCGCAACTATCGTCATAAACGAACTTATCGGCCTGATTCAGTCAGTGTTTGTTCTACAACTTTAATCAAAATAATATGTTTAATTATAGGAAAAAGTGTACTTTAGGTCCCAGATTTTGGTATACCAGTAATAATAATAATTATAAAACACATTTATATAGCGCATTACACGGGGAGTCGCAGTGCGCTGTTTACACATTATGTAAGAACTCTAAAAACACCTAAAATTACACCAACTAAAACCTAAACATACATACTGTACATGTAAAATGCTAAAACAGAATAATGTACAGTTAAGCCCACAATTATTCATACCCTTTTAAAAATATGAGTTTTTTGCGTTTTTCTCATATCTCTATACCAGCTGGAGTGGTGGAACGTTCGCTGTACACTATACAGACAATTAGTTTGCAAGTACAAATCGATATATTTGGGCTCAACATTTTTTTTGTAAACAATAGAATTAAATGAAAATTGTGTTTTATGCCTGTCCAAAAGTATTCATATACCCCATACCAAGTCTCAGAATTGAGGCCATTTTTGTGTGATAATAGGGGAATATGGGGCAACTGGACCGTGGGGCAAGTGGACCGAAATGAAGGATTTTGTAATTGTATGGGCATACTGCTTTCTTTTGAACAATACGACTTTTGTTGATACTTGACATATATCTTTACCTTCTACAATCCAAAACATTTGGAACTTTAGGGTATTTACACTTGTGATTTTTCTCCAGATCTTTGAAGCTAACTCCTTGAGTGACTGATTGAAAATTCACAGATAGTATGGGCGATATATGAAAATGGGTTTAGATCATGTTTAATGTACTTTATATGATTGACAGATATGCAACAGTAAATATATACATGCAGTACAGTCGTCTTAAGATACTAGGTGCATATTACATTTGATGGGTGCTATATTGTAGTGTGCTTAGGGACTTTCCGAAATATGATTAAAACCATAGGTTGTGGTTGAAATGACCGTAAAATGGCGCATATTGCTAATTTGGGACATTGGTGGTTTGGATTTCCGATCAATATTATCATTTAAAGAATGCTTCAACTTAAATCATTATCACGGGTATTCATTTGGTAGAGTTATTAGTTCATGAATTTGCAAATAACAAAGTACACCATTTCTTACTTATCTAAAGACACTCGTCTACTTGTAGGACCCGAACGCCGTAATATTTGCGAATTCAAAGATACTCACTGGCTACAGAAATCTGTGTAATGGCTAAAAACAAAAATGCAGTTTTGCCTTTTTTTCTGAAATGTATTGGAGTTATTGATTATTATGACAAATGGTGGTATGTTTTAAAACATTTTGGCGTAAAATATATTACGTCACAGGCGTGTTTTAATAACGTTTCATCTCGACAAAGTGCTACGTCATTTGTTGGGGTAAGTGGTCCGAAGGGGTGTGGGGCAACTGGACCGCCTGCAAAAACTTAATCAAAATTGTAAAATTCATTTTGAAAATGAGTTGTTAGTGTCAATAAAACATGACTCGGTATTGAAATGTGAATAGAATATGAAATAATTCACATTCTTTCAAGTTCTTAGACATTTTGGGGCATTTCGGGTCTAATACCACTATTTCTGATATTGAAGGATTACAATATGACATGAAATTGCTTTAGAATGGTTTAAAACCTCGGTATTATGAATTACATCTTTATTATATTTTGAATGGTGTCTGTAAGGGTATTTGCTATGACGAAATATCATGATTTATGTATTTTATCCACTGCTTTTTGTGTATATCAACCGTTGGGTCATCATTGTCATATTGACTAACTTCCCCTGTAACATGAAAAGCTGGCTAAATATCAAGATGGTTTATTATAAGTACTAAATGATAATCATATGAAGTAAATAAAATCATTAAAGAAAGGGGTATATATATACAAATGTATGGGGCGTCTGAATATCACAACCATGTAACCATTTAACTAGGTTCATACCGTTTTATCTAATAAACGTGCAGTCGAAAATTGCGCTTGCTTTGTACACCATTAGTATTACTGCTTTTTACACGTTAACCACGAAAACTGTATAAAACATGGGTTTCATGAGACCTGTATCATTTTTACACGTTAAATAATATGGAAATGAGTTTGTAAAGAAAATACTGCTTAGTTACCGTGTTGTCAATCAATGATTTCTGTGTATTCTAACCGTTGGAACATATAGGACCGGTTGCCCCAACGATGGGGTAACTGGACCGTGCCAAGTAAAGGTTTTAGTTAGTGGTAATTGGCCTTTTGTTTGGATATTTTTTAACATTGATTATATGTTATATGTAAACAGTTACATGGGTGATATTTTCATAGCAATTCCATAAATATTTACACGAGCTTTAAGCTTTTATATCATGAAATATGCTTAACCGGTCCAGTTGCCCCATCCTCCCCTACACATGTTTTTGACATTCCAAACATTCTTTATATTGTGTGATATGCTTTTATATTGTTATGCAATTATTCCACGATGTGTGCATACAATGTGGATGCATTGCAAATGTGGATGCATTGCAAATGTGGATGCATTGCAAATGTGGATGCATTGCAAATGTGGATGCATTGCAAATGTGGATGCATTGCAAATGTGGATGCATTGCAAATGTGGATGCATTGCAAATGTGGATGCATTGCAAATGTGGATGCATTGCAAATGTGGATGCATTGCAAATGTGGATGCATTGCAAATGTGGATGCATTGCAAATGTGGATGCATTGCAAATGTGGATGCATTGCAAATGTGGATGCATTGCAAATGTGGATGCATTGCAAATGTGGATGCATTGCAAATGTGGATGCATTGCAAATGTGGATGCATTGCAAATGTGGATGCATTGCAAATGTGGATGCATTGCAAATGTGGATGCATTGCAAATGTGGATGCATTGCAAATGTGGATGCATTGCAAATGTGGATGCATTGCAAATGTGGATGCATTGCAAATGTGGATGCATTGCAAATGTGGATGCATTGCAAATGTGGATGCATTGCAAATGTGGATGCATTGCAAATGTGGATGCATTGCAAATGTGGATGCATTGCAAATGTGGATGCATTACAAATGTGGATGCATTACAAATGTGGATGCATTACAAATGTGGATGCATTACAAATGTGGATGCATTACAAATGTGGATGCATTACAAATGTGGATGCATTACAAATGTGGATGCATTACAAATGTGGATGCATTACAAATGTGGATGCATTACAAATGTGTCCTTTTGTAGTGAAATATGTAATCGGACAACACGTACTCTAGCTCTTTGTCAGCATGGCGAAGAAGATCAAATAACTTAGTGAGGACCTTTTTGTATGCATATTGTGAATGCTCACAAAGAGGGGAAAAGCTATTTAGAAACAATTCGAAGTGCCAGAATCCACCATACAAAGCATAATTAGGAAGAACAAGAAGTTCAACTCAGTAAAAAACATTGAGGGACGCTGCAGTCGGAAGCCAATGGTGTCCCCTTGTTTGGCAAGAAAAGTATTGCGAAAGGTCAACAACAATCCACAGATCACCATCAATGCTCTCCTGAACAACCAAGATATCATGGCAGACATTCCTGGACCAGCAGACATTGCACGGGAGAGGTCTCCATGGAGGCCGACCAAGAAAGACTCTACTCCTGAAAGGAGACACAGAGAAACTCGTCTTGCATCTTAGCTCCAACACTGAGGACCAACAGTTTGGATCTTTGTCCAGAAGTGCTCTTGCAAATGTTAGACGAGCTTCGCTCGTGTGCAATGTCTGCTGGTGTGTCTGCCTTGATATCTTGGTCCAAGACTCACTAAGGTTGATCAGGCGAGCATTGACGGTGATATGTGGATTGTTGTTGGCATTTCACTGTACTTTTCTTGTCAAACAAGGGGACACCGTTGGCTTCCGACCGTGTCCTTCACGGTTTTTAACTGAGTTGAACGTCTTGGTCTTCCTCCTATTATGCTTTGTATGGCGGATTCTGGCACTTGGAATTGCTTCGAAATAGCTTTTTATTAGTAAATAGAATTTACTGTTCCAATATCGGTCAATTCTGGAACACCTAATTAAGTTCCAGTATCGGGCGATATTGGTACATTACACATGCTACCAGTAGTGATTTGTCTTGAGTTTGATAAATCCGATATTCATGATCTAAAATTCGAATGAAAGGGTACAAGGCCCATATGTCAAAGACGATGAAAAAACCCGGACCTTATATCACTGTTTTGTTGATGACAAAATTTAAGAAACTTTGTGCATCGATGGGTACTAATAATTTTGGGACAGCCTGTATATCGATAGCGAATTTACATTAGTATGAATGAAAATATAAGCAAAAACTTACATAAAATCTATATAAAATATTATCTAAAATATGCATTCTGTATAACACCCTGTACACTGATTTGTTTATAATATTTTTAAAATGTGATTACGATAAGTATTATTACTATTACTTTCCACTATTGTAATGTTTTCTGATAAACACACATTTGTAGAAAACAAACAACGATTTTCTCATTTTCTTAAACCTTGGTTAAAAATAATAATATTATTTTCTAAGCATGATTCTCCAAAAATCTTGATGTTCTATCTTTTTGCGATTTTTGGTTGGGGTTGTTGTTTTTAGATAATTTTTTTCTTCTCAAATCATGTAAAATCAGCCGTTTTTGGCCAAAAATCTGTCGAAAAAACTACCCGATTTTTGCAGATTTTGGTGATATTTAAGGTGGTAATTTTCAACAAAAAACCCGCCCGACCGACCGACCGACCCTACTTGACAGGTCCGTCCGTCCGTAAAACAGGGTGGGGGGGGGGGGGGGGGTTCGTCGCCGTAGGCATAAATTTCCAGATTCGGAAACATTTAACATGTTGCCAGATTTTGCAATTTCATTAGGTTACAAGGACCGCTTAGCAGCGCTATAAATTGATGCCCTAAAAACCGTCAACAAATTTAAATATTCGCCTTCCAATCCAAGCTAGTTGCTATGTATGACATAATTCTCGTGTGCAACCAACCGGCTGTATTGAGTAGTTTAAAGGCATGAGCGTAGATGTAATTTGCAACATAATGGAAACTGACCCATGCAGTTAGCCCCGAATTTAAATATATGCACTGGGTAATCCTCTCGTAGTATTGATAACAATAGGTTTACCAGAGCGAATTAATAGCGCTTCTAAGCGGGCAATTTATGTCATGGCTCTGACTGCTCACTGGACTGCAGTTAACCAAGGCTCTTTGATAAAAATTGCCAAATCTAGCAACATTTAACATGTTGCCAGATTTGGCAATTTGCTCTGACTGCTCACTGGACTGCAGTTAACCAAATCTCTTTGATAATTTATCAGATATTGTCAAAATTTCAAAATTTTTGAAAATGTAACCTTTGGTGGCATGTTGCAGTGATTCTTCAGTAATCGTTGAAACAATTATTGGACTAGTCTTGCGGAGTACAGAAGGATGCGATTGTGACTGAAGGCAACACGCGCACTGTGTATAATTTGCGTGACATTCGCGTCAAAGACCGCGACCGAGTGACCTTAATCGCGCGAGTAACCTAGGATTATTGTTTGCGCGCGGAGAGATAAAAACCGAATATTTCTCGCCAATTTGGAACTGATTAAACTATCATAATTCACGAGCTTTTTCCAGTGTCCTCGGTTATAGTCAAGTTGATGACGTCTGTTAGTGCATTTGTCTTATATCTTAGTTGAGCAGATGACCATTTGGTGATAATTGTCGGGAAACTGGAGTTTAACCTCATACCAACTAGGATGCATCTGAAAATCGAATCAAATATACAACTATTACTATTACAACTCTCAACTATTCTTCGTCGTTTCAAATATTTCATAGTATATTTCCTGAGTAGGTGTCTTCTCCCTAACTCTACCCCCCCCCCCCCCCCCCTACACTTTTTTCAGATTTATTTTTTCAACGTGGACAATTGACCAACATATCCCCTCCGGGATTTGAACCACGGACCTCCAGCACCAAAGCTCATCTCCATTCCACTACACCACGGCTGTCAAGGCTACTCGGCTCAGTATACGGTATTTCACCTCGTATATTGCCTGGATCCATTTTTTTTAATGAAAAACTTCCACGCCGGGTGGTACCAACCGGTGCGCAGTCGTGGTATTTTGTGGTATATGGTAGGGTTAGGGTTATTGTTAGCTTATTTAAAATCACTTTCTTTGACCACGCGTACATTCAACACAACTTTGAGAACGCTTATTATTGTTTCACATTGGAATTGGGTGGATCCTAATAAGGCTTTCAGAATGTGTAAACATGATTAAAATCAATGGTTTAAAAGCGAAACTAGAGCTCCGTCAATATTAGTTGCAAGTTGCAGCGGTGCACATCGGTATCGTCATTTTTACGTCAAATCGGTTAGCAGGTTTTCGACATACCTCTCTATACATCCATGCGCATAATTGGAATGCAAATCTGCCAATCTTTATTTGTATTTCACCACCAAAATATGAAGATTCCATAAGTTACAAACATGATTAAGATCTATGATGTACAAGCGGAACTAGAGCTCTGTCAAAATATGTTGCAGGTTTTCTAGGACGCCCTGTATGTTATTTGTTATATTACCTTTTTGACACAAAAAGGGTCGCAAAATCAGACAATCTACGGAATTCCATTCTTTGAATGCACTACTTGCCGTCATAACCGCACAATTTTTGTCGCTTCGTGGCGCCCCTGGCGTCCAAACACTAGTATGAGACAAATCAAATGAATAAAAGATATTTGGATATCAGCATGGTAACTTCACGGCGTAACTTTGAGCCTGGGTTGACGTTGGGGCAGGAAACAATTATAGGGGCCTTGCGCAACGGAATACAAAAGGGATTCGCACCCGTCATATTCTACATTCAATTGAATCGGTGCATTACGTTCGATTCATTTGTTAAAGGGCTGTCACACCTACGGCGATCAAGCATTGCGCTAGCATTGCGCTGAGGAAAGTATCAAAATGTATCGAAGCGCCAAGCCAAACGTATTAAGGTCTCTAAGGCCGTGTTTTCTCTCATAAGTAGAAGTTGTCTCGGTCGGGACTAGTCCAGACCAGGACCCATATACTTAGAAGTCGTGTTCAAACTTGAACATTCGCCACCACGATTACTCGGCAAAGTTGTGTAATTTGGTCTAATAACAAAATCCACTTGTACCCGGATGTAAGTCTAAAATACTCGAAAAGCGTCGGATAAAGCATCTATAAGCGAGGTAAAATCCCATTTAGGACATGAAAATAACAAATACTAGAATTAAATACCATCGGTTTCTCATAACAAAAATCAGTCCTAAAATACTGTTTTTTAAAGCTGTTTATCGTGACGATCACTGCGTTCAATTTCACCAAGCGCGCGACTTCCTTTAAAATTCTCGCGCCTTCTTTTTATAATATAACGCACGCGTCATGACTACACAAGTCACAGTAATCTTTAAAATAAGGTAGCTCCTATCCCGCAAATCACGTTTCTTTGCACTCTTAGTACGACCCATTGCGTGACTTCCTACTTTCAAGTTTCACTTGGATAAATATCATTTAAAAAGGTGCTTGATATTGTCCTTCACTCATGCATGAACTATAAATAATGACCCTGTAATCGACCTATTTACCCATTGCAACGTCCGCTATTTGTGAGGAGAGCCTCGAACTGGTACTGTGTAGTTCGACTGGTCATGGAGTGAGATATTATGCAATCTGATTCCATTTAGGAGGCTCTCCTCGCAACGGGCGGATCCGTCCATTGATCCTCCAAAGAGCGTATTCATAGACATAACTTCCTGCGTGCTCAGTCTTGTTTTCGGGGCTTGACTAGTGAACAACATTGAACAACATATAAAACACGGTAAAAGCAAAATGCAAGGATTCAGCACCCAAGGGCAGAGGAATGGAAAGACGAAGGCAGTGTGCTCTACACCCCACGTGTCCTACGCAGAGAACGCGAACGTGATTGAGTTCTTGCTGCGATCTCAAGTAGCTGCTGCGACCTAGTAGTTTGTATGCCTCCTTGCTACGTCAACGGGACGCCAACGGTGCTCGCTTTGCGCTGCCACTGCGACACTACAGAGTTGAGTAATTACAGCGCTGGTCAAAACGCCGAATCTCCGCGCTTGTTTTGTGCATACACAAAACAAGCGTGGTGCACTTGCGCTCAGAGGCGACCATGGGGACCCTCTCCGGCCTAGCCAGTGCCCACTGCTTCACCAATTCGTTATTGGAGACCTTGATGATGCGTTTGGCTTTGCGTTTTGATCATCTTTCAGCGCAATGCAAGCGCAGGTCTGACTGCAGCAGAAAATGAAAGGGTTATAGTTACCTTGATTTAAAAATTGACAATTTCGTACAGTTTTCCGCGCTCTTCCTGTGTGTTATTCATATTTTGATACTTTTTCAGCACAGTGCAATCGCTGGCCTGATTGCCGCAGATGAAACAGGGCCATTAGACACGGATAATACTATATAATAAAGGCCAGAGTGTATGTTCGTGTTTTTTTGTTAGTTAAAAGAAAATAATTAAACTGGATTACATATATTTATGGTATAAGGGTTCAGAAATTTAGGGTACGTGGTAATTGGGGTTCTCGCTCAATATAAAATGGCTGCCACTATGCAGGGTTCCTAAATAAAAATTGTGTCAATTTAACTGATATGAAAATCATCGTG